>JAANSK020222195.1:0-24252 GCA_011763485.2 Isoetes engelmannii
CTGGCATCCGCCCCTGGAGGGTCATATAACTCCTGCAAGCGGTGCATCCATTGCTCCACACTTATATTACCAGCCAAATGACGCTTCTGGTACATCACCCTACGCCAAAAAACCTTTGGCTCTGCCATGAGCATAAAACATGAAGCGAAATAATTGAACCTAGAAGCAGAAATCCGGAGCATGGAACTGGTCGATTTGTATCTTGAGCTTTCAATATATCGTAAAAACATCCTGCCAGTATATCCCTTCTTGCAGCTAGGTCTACAAAACTCAATGTCCAAAGAGATAAGGCTACAAAAATCCAGCTCCGGATTCAACCATCCATATAAAACTGATATGCGGTGCCGAAGGCCAGATCCATGGACTTCTATTTTCATCTTCCCTTCCTGTATCTGGTACGATGCCTCCTTTAGTCCTAACAGATCTGCATAAATAAAACTAAAGGCCTAAGCATGAAAACCCTATCTAATCTAAGCAAGAAGAAATTTGAATGTACCTGCTGAATAAGACAATGCCATAGTCCCAAACCATGACCCCGAAACAAAAGAAGCAAGGTATGCTAATCTGAACTCGCCTTCTTCAGCAGGAGAAAGCAGCTAGGGTGAACTCTCCTATTTGCAAAGTTGCCTCCAGCTACAAGGGAAAGCTGTCACCAGGTGCAGATAAAATAGAAAAAAAGAATTAGAAATAGATCTACATCAACCGGAAGCATCTCTGGAGATCTTAGGGATTAGGATTCATACAAAAATTAATCTGGTATGTAAAAATCCCCCTCTTGCTTGGTAGCTCTCCTCCCCTAACGTAAAACTTTGCTCTGCTCCCTAAACCAATGGCAAAGCTTTTGCTTAAAATGTACACAATACCACTTCCCTCCTTCGATTCTCACACCGTCTTCTTGCCGATGGTTGGTTCTCCTAGAACGGGCCGCCTGGCATCGAAAGAAAGAGGGAAACCGAGAAATGAAGGCCAAAAGCCAAAAGAAGCGAAGATTTGAACATTCACGTTCCGGAAGGGGAAAGGGAACACTGCATGCGGCGTTACATGGAGCTTTCCTTCGCACGGCAACCAAAGCCATCCCAAAAATAAGAGAGAAGATGTTATTGCATGTTATGTTATGGAGAAGGGATATGGGGACGCCATTCTTGGCTGTACCAGTGACCTGCATATATGGGGCAACCCGCCGCTGTGCAGGTCACTGGTACAGCCAAGAATGGTGGACCAATATCCCTTTTCCAACGTCATGGACGAATTTACATGCAGCAACGGTTAAAATGCAAGAATGGCTTGCCCATTGCAAGAATGCCTTGTCCATTTCCATTCTAGATGCAAGAATGGCTTCCTCACGTCCATGACGTACCGAAATATGTGATGCAATGAACGAAGTGTGGACGAGACAATGGTTCATTTTGCTGACTATTACATTGTGGAATGTCCTTGAGTAGACCATTACGCTCGCAAACAAAATGAAAATAAAACCCCTCTCTAAAACCCTAGAACCTTTAGAGCGCTCATCGCCATGGTCATGAAGAAGAAGCAACCCCAAACGCCGAAACATTACAGACCTCCGGTAAGAGCTTGTTCCATCTCTGTTTTCTTTCCTTAGAAGGTCTCCAGCCAAATGTGTGCCGATTACTCTACACAGGGCAAGAAGATACAAGGAGTTACTGCCAAGTATATCACTCGAAATAAAGCATTGACTCGTTTGCAACTCAAGCTCTCTGAGTTCAGGTATTGAGGCTAACTTGACTATGCAAAGAATGTGTTGTCCATTCAGTAGTGTTCATGATTATGATTTTGGCTTGCAGGCGACTATGCATTCTTAAGGGGATACATCCTAGAGAGCCAAAAAAGAAATTCGAAGGGCAGAATAAGACTTATTACCATGTCAAGGACATAAATTTTCTAGCACACGAGCCCCTTCTGCAAAAGAGCAGGTGATTGTTAGAATATAAATTACACAGTCGTAAATTGTTAACTGTATGTGATGTTCAGGGATATACGAGCTTATGAGAGGAAGATAAAGAAAGCAAGAGCAAAACTCAACAATGATTTGGCGAAACGCCTGGAGAAAAATAGACCAAGTTTTACTCTTGATCACTTAGTAAAGGAAAGGTTTGCAGCGCAAATACATGATTTTGTCTTCTAATGTTTGGACACAAGCTTCACAGATGATAATAAAGATTAAACTTCTTCATGTCTTTGTCAGGTATCCACATTTTATTGACGCTCTTCGAGACATGGACGATCCATTAACCTTAATACATCTATTTGCAACCTTGCCATCCGATACAACACACAAAATTCCCGTCGAACGTGTCCATAATTGTCGAAGGTTGGTTTATATATAGTTTCTAGATCCAAACCTACTGGATTGTAACAGCATATTTGTTTAAAATTTTCTATTTAAAGATGCCTTTATTATTATGGCTCAGTTCAACAAGTCGCTAAACTTTAGTATTTTGCAGGTTAAGTCTTGAGTGGCAGGCCTATGTTACAAGGACACATTCGTTGCGTAAAGTTTTTATCTCAGTTAAAGGCATCTATTACCAGGTATATGTGAATTCTGCTTTTCAGTATTGAGCTATTGAACAAAAGTTTGTATGCCTCTTCCTTTCCTTCAAATATGTGCACCACTACTATTGCCGGCAGCATGGAATGATCGTTTTGGATGGGCCATTAAGGCAAAGGGCATAAATGTTGGTTATTTGCACATTCTTTTATTAGCACAAAAAGACAGCCACAGTAAGCCATGAACTAACTTGTTGTTTGCCTCTATATAAATATATCCAATAAGCAAAGTAGCTTCTTATAATTAGCATGTCTCATCATTTCCATATTTCAGGCGGAGGTTTCAGGTCAAAAAATCACGTGGCTTACACCTCATCTACTTAGCCAAGTCCTTCCTGATGATG
The DNA here is from genome assembly GCA_011763485.2 of Isoetes engelmannii. NCBI lineage: Eukaryota > Viridiplantae > Streptophyta > Lycopodiopsida > Isoetales > Isoetaceae > Isoetes > Isoetes engelmannii. Next base: position 2,913 of record JAANSK020222195.1, read on the forward strand.
TTGACTTCCGTGTAATGCTCACGTTTGTTGAATTTTACGAGGTATGCACTCTTTTTGATCTTACGTTTAGTTGAGAAAATTCTACTTCGATGGTTATCTTACAATTCGGTTTCCTATTGTGCAGACCATGATCAGTTTTGTCAACTTCAGACTCTACTATTTACTTGGATTGAGATATCCTCCTATTCTAGATCCACATCTTGAACAAGTGGCAGCAGGTTTCTGAGCTATCTCTATCTTCTTGCTCTTGTTTTGTCAATTTAAGTTAAGTTCTCAGACGCATGTGGAAAATGGGTTTGGCCTTTCTGTCTCAGAGCTATATGCTGTAATGAGGGACTTATCGGCAGAAGGTTTGCCGCAGTCAGAAGCAGCTCCAACGGACACACAGCCTCTAGATCTCATGAATGATGATAATACAGCTGAGCTAACACCTGAACAAGTGGAAAGAAGGATAGTAGAATCACAGACAAGGCTTGCATCATTACAGGATAGGCTAAGGAAGATGGATAGGCCCGAATTAGAAGACAATGCGAATAACGACGCAGAAGCTGTAAATATGGAAGAGGATGATGAGGACGAAGAGACAAAGTTATGCAAAAATTTGTTTAAGGATCTTAAGTTTTACCTCTCCCGTGAGGTAGATACTTCTGACTGTAGCTTCAGATTCTGTGTATGGATATTAAGTATGATATCTCAGATTCTGTGTATGGATTAAATACGACAGCTCAAATATATGTGTAGGTACCCAGGGAGTCATTATTATTTGTTATCAGAGCCTTTGGTGGCACTGCTACATGGGATGGAGAAGGGGCTCCCTTTGATGAAGCTGATGAGACTATTACCCATCAAGTAAGAGGATATTCTACATTTTTCAATTGAAGTTTTCCATAACAATTTTTCAATTTCAGATCGTAGACCGACCCTGCCAAGGTCACATATTTCTCTCTCGAGAGTATGTTCAACCTCAATGGATATATGACTGTGCCAATAGTCGTCTCATATTGCCAACATATGAGTATGGGATTGGAAGGTTTGTGCTCAACCTTGCTTGCTTGTTTAGGAGAAACAACTTTGTAAAGTGAAATTAATGGTTATGGTTTCTGGTTTTTTGAATCATCTACATTATTACAGGATTCCTCCACCCCATCTTTCACCATTTATTGATAATGAAGCAGAAGGTCATGTTCCTGAGTATGCTGAAAGTATTAAACGGTTGCAATTAGCTGCAAAGAAACAATTGCTTCCTCTTCCTGGAGCAGAGGAAGAGGCCGAAGAAGTATTAGCTAATGCTGCCTCTCGACGTCTTGAGGATGCTGAAAAAGCAAAAGAAAAGGAGGTATGTTGCATGGTTATATGCCCTTAACCAGGATATGGTCCTACTGACAGCTGCTTCTGGCAGATAGCTGCAATGGAGAGGGTTTATGCTGAAGATCTGGCTAAGGAAGTTGCTGAAAACTCCCAACTGGATCCAAAGCTTGCCAAGACAGAAATTGGAAAGGATGTTTCAGATTCACTTCAATCTGCAGACGATGATGCAGGTTCCATGGGACAAATGATGATGTCAAGGAAAAAGAGGAAGTTATATGAAGCAATGCAGGTTAATAATTCTTACATGTTTCTGTACTCTCTAGAAAGCGAATACACACATTTCACTTCAAAATGCCTTAATAAGTTTTATTTTATGCAGATGGGGAAAGAAAAGAAACGAGCAAGTGTTGAGCTTATCAAGCAACGGAAGAAGAAACTTGATGAAAAGAAAAGAGCGAAAGGAGAGTAAAGTGGATCATCTGTGTCTTTGCTTGTTTGCATCAACTGTCTTGATATGCCATCATTATGCACGCAATTCAGCTTGCAGCCAGTGAAGGGGTGACCAATTTTGATTTTTAGTTGATGAACATTGTATTATAGTGGAGAAAGCTTGATAGGATGGGCATGGCAGGCTTGCTTAAGAGAAATTTTGGGGTTGAAAATAAGAGATGTCCAATTGAAAATTGTATCTCTTTTCGCCCGAGCAGAGGTGGATATCAAAATTATTGTTTATATATGGGGAGGTAATTTAAATGTTTAATTCTCCCATTGAATTCCACAAATTTAGTATTGCCCATACAATTTACAGAGCTTGAACAATACTTCTACCACATTTATTACGAATATGAGTTGGAAATGAGCTGTGTAGACTGATCTCTGGCCTGTATGTCTTTCAGGATGCTCAGCCTTGTGAGTAGCCTAGCGCCCTAAGAGGTATTATACTATGATAATGCTAGTAGTGTACACTATGCATGAATAGGCAAGGCGTCCTCTTTAGTGCCCCACATCTTCTTCATGATTGGAAGGAGTAATCTTCTTCAGGAGAAGATTTTGCTCTGAGAACGGGGTGCACGGCGCCAAATCTTCTCCCAAAGAAGATTCTTGAACGAAATCCTTAATCAGGATGAAATTTATCCCATCCATATGTTTGCTCTTCCAAGAAATCGTTTGCAGAAATGCCAGAACTTCGTAGATTTTAGAGCTTTGGCTTTGTAGATTTTGGAGCCTTTGTTTATGGTTTGCATTCTGGCTTGCTTGGTTCCACGTTCCTTGGTTCTATGTTTTCCCCCAAACGATTCATAATACCAAAAGAGTTTCACAGTGAAGATCTGAAGAATAAAGCTGAATTAGAAGTTTGAAGTGCAATAGCGGCGCTGCCATCAACGATGAGGCAAAATTTTGCTTCGTAATACCCTGTTAAAACAGGGCGAAATTTCATCCTGATTAGAATTTTGTAATAGGTAATTGATGAGTAGCGGGGTTTTATGCCTTGTAAAACCATGAGCTGGCCAACGAGTGGCGGCAGCCACAAGTTGAGACCGAGTGGTTTTACAGGGTATACAACACCCCTGCCGATCAATTACGAAGCATAGCATAGTTGGGGTGGAATTACGTTAAATAGAGTGGCTTATACTAATATTTTCATATAATATCATTCCATGTTTTAATTTACGTGTAATTTTTTGGAGTACTTGCACCCAACCATGTATTACAGTATGATAATACTAGTAGTGCACACTTTGCACTAGATTTTAATATGATAATACTAGTGTACACTTTGCATGAATAGGCAAGGCATCCAAGAGGACGCAACATTAGAAATCAATCTGATTGACTAGGGCATATGTATTGGGAGATGATTACAAGCCTTTGCACATTTTCTATTTGGATAAGGTAGTGGAATAAAGAAAGAAAAAGGGGAACAACATGCTAAAGCATCAATGGGTTGCTCGTCGGATTGACTGCACCAGTGTATCTGTTTGTACCTTGAAGCTAGGAGCTAAAAGGAGGGGATACTTTGGGAAGAATACAACCAGAAATGTCAAAGGAATATCTTTGAAGTGGTTCTCAGGTGGGTGGTTAAGTCTTACACCAGGGATTACTCATAAATTGTCTGGGTTACTCATAAATTGTCTGGGTGATGTTCTTAGATGTATTGGAAGGCTTTGGGATTAAGTTACTTGATATTGATGGTGATTGTTGAGGAATCATCAATGATGCATAAGAAAATGAATCATGTTGGATATTATAAACAAAATGGACACATATTGGCACATTGAAATAATAAAGACATATTAAAGCTAAGAAAATCATAATGTGGGATGTTACTTCCCTATGGGGAGAAGGGCTTTTGAGAAGCTTACCGAGCTTCCAAGAGTTATGGCTATGGCATGGAGCCATTGTGGGACTAATAAATGTGTAAGATAGCAAATGGTTTAAATAATGAGAAATATAATAATATAACTATGGATTCAACTGCTACACTAAGACAAGATGTTGCATTCCTTGTGGGGGGGATGGCTCTATAGGACATTGTATGTGATAATTTGCCATGTAAGATAACTAGTGCAATGGACATGATAGCACCCTAAGTTGAGCTTTCCTTATGGGAGGAAATGTTAGGACTTCTATGTGCCCTTAAACGTGTTAAATCCTTGGATGTCATGTAATCTCAATTGCGTCATCCTCTTGCTGACTATTATACATCTAAATGTGGTAGCATATGTATTGTTGGCATTGCTTAATCTTGTTCTTGGTATAATTTGGAGGATGCATGTGGTCTATGAATCTGGATTCTTGTATATTATGATGTATGAGCTAGCATTGCTAAGATTTGATAAACATAGTATGTAAACGCATGGTTATGCACATGGATATGCTAGTTCTAGCTATGCCATAAATATGTTATGCTACCATGGAAAAGATGATGATTATGACATGTGGGACATGTGCTGATGATGCATGAGTGCATATTCTCCGGGGCCAGGGTCCATTTGCAGTAGCTTGGATTTGCGGTTGTTTCTTGTTCTCGGCATCGAGCTTTGGCACCCCAGCGAGGGTGCTTCGTCGCGCTACATGGCTTGGAAGTGGCCCCCTAGCGCTGGAGGCAGGCTAGAAGGGTGTGTACACATGAGGCTTCCCCCACCCGTATTTGCTGCAGGACCTGATCAGCCCGGGTGGCCTTCATAGATCGGAGTTTGCACTGTATGCCTATGTTATCTCATGGTTTTCAGAGATATTTCATGGTTGTCTCATTATGATCTCATGGTTCTCATGATCTGGTTATGGCATGTCGAGGTGACTTATTTGGATGCATTTGTAATGCTTAGGTATTATAGTCTCATGACGCAATCCTTGTTTCTCTGCTGAGCATATATTTGATGTGGAATACTGACAACATGTGGGTTTTGCGCAGTGGGACTCTCTTGCAGTAAGTTGTTTTATATGAGGATGGTCCTCATGGTTGTATTGTTCTATGCATGATGCTTGTGTATGATATCTTGGGCATTTATTAGCGCCTTTAAACCCCCATTTAGTCTTTACGACTAACCACACGTGTTTATGGTGTAAGCAGATTGACATGAGGCTTGAAGAATTGCCGTGCAGTTCAGCCTCGACTGAGATTAAGCTTGAAAGGTCTTTTTGAGCCTTTAGCAAGGCCTTGTTATTGTTTTCTCAATGTAGCCTATGGATTTTTAGAGCATAAAGCATTGTCATTGTATATAGCATGATATTATATCTTTGAGAGTTGGGCTCAAACGTGTTATTGGACATGGTTGGGATTAAAGATTCAATTCTTTACCTTGAGTTTGACTTAAGAATGTTGTTGCATTGCACTATTCAACTCATGGATACGAACTTGTTAGAGTCGTGCAAGCCTTGATGGGATCTCGGGTAACCTGGAGGGCTAACCCGTCAGGCCCGTCACAGTCTAGACGGTTTTGCCAAGTTGGTTAAGGGCATGTCGGTTAGGAACGTTACAATTGGTATCAGAGCAGGTCTTGAGTTCGAGTCTCCATGGGTGCCTATATGTATGGTTAATTTGGTAACCTTGGTAACCACCCAATCAGTGGTATACTGGTTAAGTCTTGGATGTTCGAGGACGAGCATAGTTCTAGTGGGAGAGATTGTAACGGGCCCATGGTAGACCGCTTGAGTATTCGATCTTGCCTGTGGGGCGTTCCCGAGACACCGACATAAATGGTTAGAAGCGACTACTCATAAACGTCTAGACGGTTTTTCCCAGTTAGTTAAGGGCATGCCGGTTAGGAACGTTACAATCGACACTTATCATCTTTGGTTTTAGGAGCTTCAATTTAGAGGATTTTCTGCAGGATTCTGTCTCTTTGGACAATAAGCTTTGTAGTGAGGTCCTCCGCATCTAAAACAACTTTTTGCCTTGTCTGCTCCTGGGATATATGTTGTTCTGGATTCTTGTTCCTGGTGTTTGGATCTCTACGATCATCAATAAATCTAAGTCTTTCTGCTCCATTTCCATTGTTGCTTGCCTTATCGGTGTCGTGTTTGCTACTATTTTGCTGGAGATAGACTTCCCAGATATCGTACTTTACTCCTCTAAGATTTAACTTTCTTTCTGCAGCTTCTGCTTTTTGTACAGCCTCATCTAATGTTTAAGGTTCAATGAACTTAAGCTTTGCTTAAAGTTCTTCTCTTAATCCAGATATGAACTTTCTTCTTAATTCTTACTTGCTGGTATAATGTTATACGAATTCCCGTTGTCCTTGTGCACCATCTTTTGCTACCTTGACACCAAATCCTGGCCACATCGGTAAGATACTTATCTATTGCTTGTAATTTTTGTGTCTCGGTTGCTCCAACTCTTTTTGAAAGAAGCTTTTCGATGAAGCTAAAAGTCCCATGATTGTAGGAGGGCTCCTCTAGTCTCCCCTGAGAAAGTTGGCATACCCTCCACTTTCTCCAACTACTTTATCATGGTTGAAGCGTTAGCTGTGCTGGAAGCATTTGGCAGAGTATTTGCAAGTGGAGGAGAATTAACTGGTGGAGAAATGTTTGGTGTTGTACATGGTTGCGAGCTCAAGCCCTCCTCTTGCAACTATCTTTTTATTCGTGTGATGACCATCTTTGTACGTGTCTAGCAACTTTAAGGTTGCGAGTTCAAACTCTTGCAGCTATTTTTTTCATTCGTGTGACTACCATCTTTATACATATTTTGCATCCGTGTGATAACAATCTTTGTACATACAAGGTCGTCACATCTACAACATCACGTAATGCCACTGTTGCCCGGTCAACAAAGCTATTACCCTGCTCATAGCATCTCTTCTAATAAACATTAAAATACTCTCCTTTCTTCCTCCTCAAGGGGAATTTCTTCTCAAATTCCAAGTTGCTGTCTTAGGACGCATCCCCAGCTGTCTCAGTTTTGATGGCGTGTCCAAGTTAGCCTCAAAATCTTGAGAAGTTGGATGGAGCTTTCGAAAAGCTCAACTTTTGCCTACTTTGTCTTTTAGCTTGATACAATCTGTGTGCTTGTGAAAATTCTCAAATTCATTTGTCCTTATGGATCTCCAATGGGAATGGCAGCCGAATTCCAGTTCTAATTTGAGTGGCATATGGAAAAGTTTGTAAGATTGGGTAAATGGGGATGCATCCCTATGCAAAATCCGAACTCGGATAAGGTAGCTCCGATGGTTGACACGTGGCCGCACTCTGTTGTCCAAGAACAGACCCAACGGAAGCCCTAAAATAGCCTCAGTTAACGGATAAGGAGATTACGTCCCTGTTTAAAGGTGAACTTGCAATTCTAAGAACACGCGGGAACCATGAACAATCCGTCCACTCGAATGAAGAGCTCGTGACTATGGCTATGGATGGCTCCCCATTCCGGCGGTCTTTTGGCATTTGGTTTTTCTCCTCAACTTTTTCCCAATTCTTTTCTACCTCCCCTAACCCTTCTTCATCCTTGCCGTCCAAGCCTCCATCTAGTGCTCAAAATCTCATTTTTGGAGAATTTAGAACGAAAACGGTTTTGGTGTCCTTGCTCCTGTCGTTTGACGGAACCTGTTGTCTATAAGAAAACATGGGTCGATCTCAAACTGGATTTTGGAGTAGATTTTATGCGAGTCTCAGGATGGACGGCCTCTGGAAAGGTAAAGAAATGGAGGCGAAGAATCGGAGATTGGACTACAGAACAGGAATTGGAATTAGAACTCCAGATTTTGAGCTTTATGGAAAGCTCTGCAAATCCAAATTCATTTCCAACGAGAAAAGAGCTTCTGGATGCTGGCAAAGGTGATTTGGTAGCATCTATCCTAAGACATGGAGGCTGGATGACAGCTGGTTGGGATATTGAACGAGGTAACTTGCCTATATATTGCTTCACTTAGTACCAAGTGCATATTATAAATCCTTATTTGCTACTATAACTGATATTTCAGATGGCATAGGTCGCAGCAAAGATATAAAGCAATTACATGTTAACGGACGAACATCTGAAGCTTTATCTGGTCCATTATCAGGTGCCAGGTATGTCATTACGAGCTAAAAATAATAGTACTTCAGAATGCAGGGCAACTGTGTGAAGTTAGTAACGAGTATAGCCATTTTTAGTCAGGAAACTCAGGGAGATTTTCAAAAAGAAGATGCTTCTGAAATGGTGGTTCCCAATGCATCTGTTTCTCACTCCACAATGTTACAGAAAGTGGGATTAGATCCAAATTTTGACCGCAGAAAGAATTGGCAAGTAGTTGCAAACATGCTTGGAATATCAAGATCTAATAAGGTACTCATGTTCCCCATCTGCCTATTTAAATATTCTCAATCATGCTTCTTACTTATTACTCTTTACACTACAAGAAAAAGATGAGTCCACTTGAAAGGGAACAGGGTTTTAACACGAAGAGCCCTTGGAGTGGACCAGAAGGCGGCAAGATTATAGGTTCAGAGCTTACATGTTCAGAAGCGCAAAAGCTTTCCAGGAAAAGTATGAAATATTTTTAGAGGCTAATATACCATCACATTAGAGAAGATATAGATGCAGCATGTACTTGACAAATAATGTGGTCCTATTGTCCAGGTGCACATTTTGGCCATCAAGGAAAAGGAGAACATGTGAAGAGCATGAACATATCTGGGAATGCAAGTACTATCTGCGAAGAAGAAGTAGATGCATCTGAAAAGCTAAAGGATGTTCTTCTCACGTTGGAATGGCTTCATCAAAATGTTGAACGAAGAAAGCAGTGGATTTTGAAAGCCAAATCGAGACCTCCTGCCAATCCTAGTCTTGCTTTATCTAGTGCAGACACATTTGCTAGTCGGATTACTAGCCTGGAGTCTCGTCTAAATGCAACTCGAGCTGCTTTACAATCAGGAAGAGCTCTATTGGAACAAAGCGGTAACCATGTAATGCAGGTAATCTATGGATTCATAATTCCCTCAGTGCAGGACAGTATTGTGGAAAGTCTAATGTTGAATGTTGAGCTTGGCACATAATGTGCCCTTATATCCTTTTGGGCTTGCTATGCAGTCTGCAGAAGATGCCCGTACAGAGCTTGCAGAAGCCTCAGATGCAATGGAATTTAATGAAGATGTGATCGCACGAACACGGTTGGAGCTCCGGAAAACACGGGCACAGGTCACTGCTTTGGAAGGGACACTAGCTACTGAGTTGATGTAAGACCTCTATAGGATAGCTGGTTGTCAACCATCTTAGAGATCATGTTCTTACAAAGATGTGTTTTGGTTTGAGCTAATAAGTTTACCATGCATATCTGGTTAGGGAGGTGCGCAAGGTTACGCGCGAAAAAGAAAAGCAACTGAAGAAGATGGAGGAAGCAATGATAACTACAAGAACAGTTCGTGTTGTGTGGCCTCATCCTGCTTCAGAAATTCTTTTGACAGGATCTTTTGATGGTTGGACGTCCAAGGTAATTCCTTGTTTGCAAAAAAAAAAAACATGGCAATAAGGTGCGAATAATAATTGGTGTTATTCAACAACTCCGTGCCTGCAATGCTTTATTGTGTCTAAAGAGGTCGTTGGTATGAAACATCTTAACTTTACATATATGTCTTTTTGGTGTTATTAGATCAACTTACACAACTATAGAGTTTGATTTTTTCTTATTTAAGTCTGCAATATTGGCTTAGTAAAGTTTGATTGTCTTGCACAGATCAAAATGGCAAAGTCAAGTGCTGGTGTATTTGTATCTTCTTTGCAGTTATATCCTGGACGTTATGAGGTAAGCAACTTTTGTATTACAGATCCACAACGCGGAAGCATGTGTTATGATGCGTAACATGTTTATGTAACAGATAAAGTTCATTGCAGATGGGTCGTGGAGTGTAGACCCGTGTCGACCAATTACATGTACAGATGGAATGGAAAATAACATTCTTTGGGTAGTTTAGAAATGAGAAGGACGTCTGAGTCTGTAATGTGAACTAAGAACAGAGAGAATATGAACCAGCAGAAAGTGCAGAGTGCATTTATATGTGCAGTTTCATGGCATATAGTGCAGTTCCAAATGATTGTGCTTGGTGGCGAGTTTTGTACGATGGAATTACGAATATATATGGCAAACATACTTCTTTGAACTGAGGTTGGGCATTTGCTGCATGGACATGTATTTTAGTCATGAAAAAAGACACTGCTTTGAGAAGAAACATGGCAGACAAAGGCATAAAATGCGTGCATTACTACAACAGAGGTCTAGTAGTAACATGAAGTGCGAAACATGAAGGTCTTCACAGAGGTTCATAAGAATGGCTATAGATCTGTCTCCTCTCATTATGCACAACAGCATCTCATTGCAAGAAAGTTGTCAAATACCTTCCATCCAAGTTGAGAAAGTTATACATGATCGACGGCCTATGTATTTGTATTAAGAATTTTAATGTACAGCTTGCATATGGGTTGTCAAATTGTGGAAAGACATGGCTTATGTTAGGTGACATTCTGATGTGAAAACACTGCAACTCCCGCTAGACTGCGTTAAGACTCACGGAGTTATTGTTGACCCAGAGAATGTCACCTAAATTGACATTCTTATTCTTGTTATACAAAAATTAGTTACATGACATTCCACGGGTGCAATGTTGGTATAATGCTGGTAGAATCTCATGTAAAAATTGAATGTAGAAACTGTTGTCATTCCGTCCTCGTGTTTACAGGCTGAAATCTAATCTCAGTCGTTGATAAGGTTGGCAATGGACGATCTTTATCACTTTTTAAAGGTTGGAGAGGGTTTTTAATTTTTCTGGACTGTGTTAGGGCTAGTTAGCAAGATCTAATTTTGGAAAGCGCATGGTTGTCACATGCTTGTTTTTTTGACAAACAGCAATGAGTGATGGCCGAACATGGCTTTCTTGGACATGGTTTTTTTGCAGAGCCATGCCATGCCAAATAGGAATGCCATGCCATGCCATGCCATTCTTTCAGAATCAAGCTTACAGAAGAACTTACAGAATCAAGCTTTGACATAACCAAAAAAAAAAAGAAAAAAAAAATGGGAATAAGTAAATTTTGAAATAATCAGAGAAAATGCTGAAAAAAGTACGCATCATAGTGTTCTAGTGTGGGTTATGTTGAATTGTGGAAGGTAAGTACGTAGGCGTATCATGAATAGGGAGTGTAACTTATAATCATGATTATGCATCTACACATGGTTATAATTGACTTCAATCAAATTGATTTTTAACGTCCAAATGACCACAGAGACCAAAGGCCTATTCTTGGTTATGTGCACAAATGATTAAAGACTTGAAGTTCCAACATGTTAAAATGACAACATTGCTCTATTACAAAGTGACAATCGCCAATATTTAAAGGACAAATTACCAGATCAAAACAAATGGTTGGTTCAAAATTTACAAGCCGGTTCTAAATATAAGAAAGCACTCAATTTGGTTGTAATTTATCTGAATGTGAGCGTTGCAGATCAATTGGTGAAAACCAAGGACAAAGTTTGCAGTTCTTGGATCGGGTCAAAATTTGCTACAATGTTTGGATCAATCCCCTTGGAACAGTCTTTTGCTACAAGGTATTTTTCAAGTTGTCAAACTTTTGAGTATAAATTTTTTTGAGCGTTGTTCATGTCATTGCTAAGGTTATTTTCGTGTAAGTAATTTCACAACCCCATCATGCTTTACCTCCAACCATTGCCAGGATTAACACTAAGCATTCCTGCCATCACTTTGCCACTTGTCCCCCTCAAGCCATTAATGACACGTGACCAAGTTGATCCTAAAGCACCGATAAAATAATCACAATCAGATGCCATCATAAGATTTACAAATGCATTATTGCTTGCTTTTAAACGCCCAAGGCTAGTCTCATAGTTTCCCATTGTTGTGCTTCCAATTTGGCGAGTAATGTTGGTATAGAAAAACTTCCAATCTGGGTACCCCTTGGCCTCATCTATGACATTCTGCATTATTACGTACTAATTTAGAAACTAATGCAATCTTAAATGGATTTCCTATAAAATTTGCACACAGGCACCTGCATCTCTGTTGACAACCAGATATTTCGGACATTTGGAAATCGCTCTCGCAAATCTCCAGCAAGTTCCATGTATGATTTGAAGTCAAATATTTTCATTTCATGTTGCTTGTCACCTTGTCTCACATGAACACTAACAAGAGGCTTGGGAAGCCATGGCCTATGCATAGGATGGCTCCAAACAAGTTTGGTCAAGGTTGTCTTTTTCCTTCTTGCAAATTGAACCTAAGAAGAACATAAGAAACATAATATAGACAACGTCACCAAAAGAAAAGATACAAGACGAAACCAAAGGAATCATACCCTTGGCCATTCAGTTGGGAGATTCTCAAGGACAATTTGCGCAGCACTCCTTCCAAATGATCTGTGACGTTCGTTATTGAGTAGTGAGCAAAGATATTCACTAGGGTAACGCATAAGGTAGCGAATTGCCTACACAAAAGATAAGTAAGTTGACAATTTAAAGAATAGAATATAATAGATTTTTTAAAGGCAACATGTTTTTAGCACACACTTGTGATCTCCACCACATCACATCAATGCTTCCATGCTTGACAAAGACCTCCCCATTTACTTGCTCCGTTGGTTGCAAGTATTCCCATGGTTTGCCCCAAATCCTTAAGAAAGAACAAAGACCATAAACAATTATGTGGACATTCTATTTTGTTTTTTTGTTTTTTTTATGATTTTTCATGCAAGTCTACTATACTCACTCAGGTACTGCATGAAGTCTGCTATCGCCATCACCCTTTTCCTCACGAAAAGTCCCATTCTTCCAAGCATCTTCCTGTGTTCTTAGATCTAATGCACGAGCTCGACATTCTTCTGAAGTCTCTTTTGCAAAGTAACATGTCCAGCTAGCGTGTTTGGATCCTAAATAAAGAAAAAAAAATTGGAATTGCTCAACAGATAGAACATCAACAATAACGCAATAGAACTTCTAGAAAATATAGTAGTCAAAATTACCTGTGCATCCTTCATGGTCTGCCCTATTGAAATAACCTAGCACAAGAATTCTATTCTCATTCATGGCAATATTAAAGAAGGAAGATAGAACAGAGAGTTGAGCGCCAACTCCCATTATAGTGTAAGCAGTAAAATTGACTAATAAAAATTTTAGGGAGGGATCATTGCAATCCTTAGGGTGTTGATGTACCCATAGATCCCGCTGAACACGACGTGTGAAAGGAAAGTTATCTTCATCTGCACCGAGAACCTAGATCAAAATAGAAGAGAAATGGATACAGATATAATAACTAGATTAATTAAGATATAAGCATCAAATTATTTTCATCATACTTACCCATGGTGGATACGGACCATGAACTAAGGTTTTATTTTTTGTAAGCATTTCTTCTTCATTGTCATCCGTAATAACATTTTTTCCGAGCTCAAGCCCTAAAAGTCCCTTCCATACTGTCCAGGATGGTCGGTCTCCATTAGATGCACGATTATCTAGTCTGTTATAGTAAATGTTGCGTTCTCTGCAATTTTCCAAGTGTGGTGGATATGGTACACTTGAAAGATCTTCTTCTAGACCAGATTTGTTTGATGATAGATAATATTTGTTCCAAAGATCCAATAGAATTTCAACTCTTACATCCTCTTCCTTATACTTGGTTTCATTCCTACAACAATTGATTTTTTGACTTGTCTCTTCCTCAAGCTGAAGTTGACCATTTGTAATTTCCTTCTCTGTTGTATCTGTTTATAATGGCAAGCATCAAACGAAGAGGTGTACATCTAATCCTTTATGATGCATATAATTTTATAGGCTTGATGACATAAAGAAGTACAAATGGTAAAAGGAGAAAGTTTCATGCACCTGAATGTTCCGCTATGGCCTTGAACATATCCAAAGAAGGCTTAGTATTCCAAACAAGTACAAGGGTTAATAGTAAACCAAAGACTAGAGAAAGAATCATGACGTTTCCGTGATCTCCATGTTTGCCTCTACAACAATTTTGTTCTCTACAAAGAACCATTATGAACTTAGATCGTAGATCTCAATAAGGCTACTCTCGCAAGCCCACTCGGCGCATTGACCTTTACAAGGGAGGTATAGTATTGAAATCTGACAAATTCCCCCTTCCTCATTTTTAATACTATACCTCCCTTATAAAGGAAGGGATAATATACTATACTATTTCTTCCTTTGAAATAGGCAGGAAGGAAGGAAGGGATCCTCATTTTCAAACTATACCTTTGAAATTTTCCTCCTTTGTAGCAGCGTTATAGTTCACGAAGTTTGAAAATGAGGATTCCTTCCTTGCTTCCTATAATTATTAGAAGTTAAAAACTTCTTCTTCTTCTTACAGGGAGGAGGAACATTCTTCAAATGGGATGATGTGTCCATATAGTCACCAACTAATGCGTGCTTCTTCTTCTTCCTTATTCTATGTAGCTAACCAAAGTTGACATTAACACCCACTTCTTGGTCCACCAAAATACATGAGAAACTATCACATTGTTTTCCATCGTTGATTCAAAGATGGATGGTTGTCCATTGCGTTCGTATCACAATCCAAATATATATTTTCTACTTTGTTGATTTAAGCATGATCCTACTTCTTAAAACATCTCAAATACTATGACTAGGCTACTTACACAATCCTACTTTGGCAGAAATTTGACATTTTTGCTCCCTTTTTTTCTCTTTTTTTCTTTCTTGAAAACCTTGGCCCATTTCCAGGAGACCAACAAAAGGTCTACGACCCGTTTCCAGAAAGATCTAAAGGTCTATGGCTCATTTCCAGGGAGATCAACAAGGTCTATGGGACCAATATAATATATACACTAAGCTCATGATTGACTAGGATTAGCAAACCTTTGCCCCCAACAAGATTTCGAAGGGAAAAAATCTTGATAAATAATGTGATAACTAACAATTTTGTTAAAATAAGTGGTGATGTTATTTCCGGAGCATCTAAATAGAATAGAATAGAACGGAATGCATTTTTGTCATCAACAGAGACCAATTGGCCTATGGGCTCAAACAAAGAGCCTCCAAGCTTAATATCAAACATCATATTATCTTTTGGGATGCAAGATAACATTAAAAATATTTATGTACTTATTTATATAGATAAGATAAGATAAGATAAAATAAGATAAGATAGATAGATGAATAGTAATTTTCCTCCTCACTCGTCTCTGTAACATTAGTATTCTTTTAATATATTGGTGACCCAATTCTTCAAAAATAAAAAATAAAAAGTAATTTTTACGCATAAAATGTTACTACAACGTCTAACAGTGTTAGATATTATTATTATGGCTAAGTCCAGATGACCGTCATATTTTGATAATTTGGCTCGCTACAATGCAATCCTCTAGAAGTTGAGATTCTAGGGTTAACAGTATCCATACAAAATATGAGGGTGACAATGAAATCCATCTTTCTATGAACATAGGTGTCTAGTCTTGACACCTTCTCCACAAAACTAAAGTAAAGAGGGACAATGGGCCACCCTTAGCCTTGGACCAATTCAGTAACTCTAGTTAAGTAATATCCCAACCCTTAAAACATCTTTCAATAAAAAAGAAAATATCCCAAACTTCAAGCATAATACACGTCATAGAAAAACTCTTGCTGTGCAGCACTGTAACTTTTACTTGGAGTAATTATTACGGAAAACAGAGGCTTCAACTTGGAGTAATTATTACGGAAAACAGAGGCTTCAAACCAGGGTTGGAAAAAAAGTGAGGTTAACCATTCGTTTGTCCTGCAAAATCCGCCAGCGTGCTACTCTTCTTGACATGAGCAGGACAGCACATGACACTGTCCTATAAAAAAAAGTTGAAACCCATCAGGAAGTGGAAATCGTCCAAAATTGCCCTCCAAATTGTTAGTATAAGTTCTACAAAAAGAACTCCTAAGTATTGCCTGAAGCATAGATCAGATTCAGAGCTTGTTGCACGCATTCAGCCATTGGTGTTGCATAGATCAGAGCACGCATAGATCAGAGCTTGTTGCACGCATAGATCAGAGCCCTGAAGCACGCATTCAGAGCCCTGAAGCCAAACCTGTCTACTATAACTATATACGTAGCAGATATGAACATGTGAAGAACACAAATTGACTGAAAACTACTTACAGTTTGGAGCATTCTTTGTTAAGGACGAAAATAGTCTGCTCTTCCCCATCTCCAGCCTGGAACAAGAATAATGGGATTTTTTCTTTCTTGCCCTTTTGTTCACCCAAACCACCGTTTCTCCGTTGCATCTGCCATAGCCAGAAGTTACTCTATTTGGCAACTTTCGGCAGCTAGCTAAGCTTTAGCTTGCCCTAACTTAAATAATGTGCTGTCGCACTGATGGGCTGCCCTTAAACACGATTATAAACAAACGCCAATACGAGATTAGACAATAAATGAATTAGCGAATCACAATTGTTGATCTTTGGGATACACATCGAAACGATGCCCACATCGAAAATAGGAGCATTTCAGTGACAGACTAATATTTGTGACAGATTTTGGAGCAAGCAAAGCAGCACCAGGTTTTGGAGTTCTGGAGGTAGAAGTTTTGCTACTGCATCTATTTTGCTAAGCCGGCTTTTACTCTATTTTGCTAAGCCGCCTTTACATTATTTGTTGGAAGGGAAAACTTCCGGGAGCATAGGGTTTCCAGCAGGAAACTGGCCCTGGCGGCGCTGCTCAGAGTGACGGCAGCTGGCGCCGTCGCCAGGGCCAGTTTCCCGCCGGAAAACCCTGCGATCCGAAAGTTTACCGCGGTAACTTTTAGCGCCGTAACTTTCTTGACCCACAAGTTTCCTCTGCGTAAATCAGGGGATTGTCCTGAAATACTTCAGATGTGAGCTATTACCACCTAAACCCTATTGTAGTTGTAATCACAAAGTTTTGAGACTCTAACTCATGCTATTTTAAGCTTTCTTCTAAATAAACATCAAGAATGCTTTGATTGACACTACTAATGTACTAGATAAATTCCGGCGGCAACGCCCGCCGAGGCAGCACACGAGCAGTGGAACCGCGAGTGCACCGCGGTGGCTGACGGGGCCGCTCGAAAATTTTACGGCACTTGATGTGGCAAACATATAAAAATCTTTTTTTTTTTTGACATGGCATTCTTTCCTTTTTTTCTGGCCGCGAGTGCGCTGCCGAGGCTGAAGGTGCCGCCCGGAACCGGCAGTTGACGTGGCAAGCATATAAAAATCCTTTTTTTTTCTTTTTCTTTTTTTGACATGGCATTCTTCCTTTTTTCTTTTCTAGCGTCTCTGTTTTTTTGTTTCGACCTTCTTGCATGGCAATACCGGTGCCAGAGGAGTTTTTACAACGCCATGATCCGCATGTAAGTCCAGGCTTGGTGATGCATCGGTTGCCTAATTTTTATTATTATTACAAGAAATTTATCGTGGCGGCCAAGGCCGCCGCGAACATTTCTCTGACCACATGAAATAAACACCCGAACATGATCCATAAACCTAGTTAGAAGGAATATCTCAAACTTGGAACGTGTGTGAGATGCACGCATTGACACTATGTGTGGAATATATGAAGATACTTTCTCGTTCTAACAGACCTAGTACCAATGGCTTGCACAAAGACATGTCAATTGAAACGAGTAATTATCATATGCACTTGGACAAATGCAACGAGGATTCTACATGCCAAGTACTTACAACTAAGTATAAGTCATGCAACCCACTCAAAATCGAAAATTGCAAAAAGTCTGAAAACCTAGTGCAATCATTTGGAGATCAGGGCAAACATGTCTTGGAACTGTCTAGGCAAGAGCAAAGCAAATCTAGTAGCTTTTGTGTTCTTGCTCCATTATCATGTCAAATAGCAAAAAATTAGCATTATTAGATTTTTTCCAACTTAATTTTGTTAATTTTGCCTACAATAGATATCAAGCCAAGTATCAAACTTGACTAAAGATAGTTTAACAAACTGAAGGCAACCACGATAGATTCGGAACCAACCACAATAGATTCGGAACCAGTAGAAAATATGTTCGACTCTATAAATATTTATTAGGTTGCTAGGACTTCAATTTAAACATGCTCATTTTATGGGGCGATTGCAATGGGATCGATCATAAGTGTAATGGCATTTATTGGCACAACCCTCACTTAAAAAAAAAAAAAAAAAAAACAATGGTCAAGTTGCACGTAATTTCAATCTAAATGTCAAAATGTCAAATTAGTCTACACCCACCTAGACATTTCCATGGTCTAAATACCTAAGCATTATTTATGCATATGCAAATGCCACTGCCAGGAAATAACGTCATGAACGGGTACAATTAGTTACTCAAGGTTAATTTGCGAGCAGATATTCCATCCAGTGCAATAAAGGAATAGTTGCAACGCAACATTCACAAATAATTTCGTAACAGAGATAGGCATTTCTTTCTTATTTAGAACAACATTGACTATTATTCTAAATTTTGGCAAAGTAGAAGATCAAATGAAGGGCACGCATCTATCAATTAAGGCTCAATTTATACACATGATACTCCTAATATATACTTCATCATAAGCACAGAAATACTGTAGAAGGTTCTTTTTGCATACACCATTAATGATCAAAAACCTTAACATAACGGCTATGAAGAGCCGAAGACTTAATCTTCAAAAGTTGGTAGTAAACATAAGAACAAGACTAACTCACTCTGCTAACCAGTTGCTCAACTAAACTTCTTGCATGTTCATATAATCATTGTCCTGGATATGTTGTCTCAGTGTCAACCTAGAATTATGCTGCAACTAAGAATTTAGTTCCACATGCACCTACGCTCACGGCAGCAACCTTGACATATTGTCCTAACTTTGTGAGGCTACAGTTTGTTGTCCAGGTGAGATGGGCATGATAGCACATATCGACGAAAATCCAAAGCAGCTTGTATAGCTCCAGATTAAAAAGCTCCATACTGCATCCACGAGAATCCAAAGCGGCTTGTATAGCTCCAGATTAAAAAGCTCCATGCTGCATGTGCACAAACAAAATCACCATGAATGATAAAAACTTATTTTATAACAAGCTCCATGCTGCATGTGCACAAACAAAATCACCATGAATGATAAAAACTTATTTTATAACATGTTGCAATGTACATTTCATGCTTCCATGTGCTCCACAATGCGTTTCAATACATGTGGAGAGTATAACTGCCCCGGGGGATGCACTTATGTAAAAGGGGGGTATGCCATCTGCGTGCAAGGGGTAGCAAAAAACCCCCTGCATACGGATTTTTAAAAGCTAGTTTTGACCCCTTCCGAATAAAATTTACCTAGGCTAGTCCCAAAATAACCTAAAAAAGGACCCCCTACCGACCGTATATGTACGGAATTGGGTCCAAAAAACCCCCCTCCCGTGCATGCACATGGTTTATACGAAAAAAACAGTGAATCCCCCTTGATAACTGCCTATAAAACTAATGACAACAAATTTATTTTAACGTAAATGCAGGTGCATTTTCTATTCTAATTAGAAAAGAACTTCAGAAGGTGGCTACAATATTTCTTACTAAAAGAAAAGTTTTGGTTACTGTGCTAACAACTCCTATATCCATTGCATGTCATCACATTCATTTCAAGATATGCATGACATATTTACAGCTACACAAATAAATAGCTAACCATCATCTATTATTGCAAACTAAATGCCTTATAAGTAGATCTTTCAATATGTTGTCTTGCTTGTAGAATCCAATGCTGATTTGCTGGTTCCTTTAGCTCTCAAAACGAGGAAAGCAAATCTATGTAATGCACAGATGCACCAGTAACAACAAAGAAGAGAATGCAAGAACTATAGATTTGCTTAGCAAAACTGCAGATCATAGTGTACCTTTGCTTAAGGACCAGTATTACATAAAGGGCTGCGGGAAAAAGCTTGCACAAAAAAATCTTCTGTTCTATTTCCTTCCGCCTGCATCAATAGATAAACAACTCAAATTAACTAAATAAATAGAGCCAGCAATCAAAGCAAGCCATTAATAAAAAACCAACACTAGCATGCCGACTATGCAAATGATAATCAAGGTCTCTGACATATTCAAAATGTTGACGCGCGTTTTTTAATGCAATTTTGAAAAGCAATAGATTTAAATAGTGAAATCTTCTTATTAACTTGAATGAAATTAAATGCTGTGACGTTTCAGATATTTATACGGGTATAAATACATGCCACATCACCTAGTATTAGTGTCAACACTAGCATGCCGACTATGCAAATGATAATCAAGGTCTCTGACATATTCAAAATGTTGACGCGCGTTTTTTAATGCAATTTTGAAAAGCAATAGATTTAAATAGCGAAATCTTCTTATTAACTTGAATGAAATTAAATGCTGTGACGTTCCAGATATTTATACGGGTATAAATACATGCCACATCACCTAGTATTAGTGTCACCAAGGATGTCACTAAGTATTCATTAGGGATATTTAATTAAGGATATTTAGCTATGTTAATTCATTAATGATTAATGGGGAAACCTAACCCTTCATTAATAATTAAGGGAAACCTAACCTTAAACCCTAATTAGAATTTAGGGTTTAACATAATCAATTAACAATAATAAAAAGGGCCAACTTACTAAATTAGTTAATAATCACTAATTTAGAAAGTGACATTTGGCCCAAATCGATTGGGTAAGGGAAGCTTACCAAATATAGACCTAATCAATTTGGGGCTTCTTCCCCAATTTGCCCCAGATCGATTTGGGGGAGCTAGGAGGAGGAGGAGCAGCCATAGCCACCAAGAATAGGGAGACTCTTCCAGTTAGCGGTTCTAGCGAGGATACCGGTTAGTAGGCTAGATAGCTTGAGTTTCTAAATAGGAATTGACCCTTGTTTGTTTAGATGAATGATTAGATCTTACATTATTGCTCAATTGAGGTTATGAATGGATTAAGGTAGTTCTTTGCTGCACCTCTTGTGCTTGTGGAAAATTAAGGGGGGTAGAGACCCGAAAGAGCCTCTAGATTGCTAGTAGTATGCTCCTAGATAGAAACCCCTAAATCCCAATAAATGCGGCCTGTGCATAGAGCCCACCGGGCTGTAGATGGTATATTGTGGCTGAGCACCATATAAGGGACTTGATAGTGAAGTGGTATGGGATCCAGCTGAGGTTGGTGAACGTTTTAGTGTGCTAGACTTATAGTCGGTCACTGAGTGTGGGCCGGATATGGGTCTGACACCCCCTGGGTCAAGTAATGGCATCTGATGATGAGTTCTTGGACTCGATAGGTGCGAGCAGGCTCGAGGGTGGCTCGACCTATGGATTTCGAGGGGTTTCAGTCGGGTAAGGATGTGGTTCGCCTGAGGGGTGCCACATTCTCTAGCCACACATGGAATCATCACCTGGAAAGACTAGTCTCTCCCTGCCTCATCGGACCGGGGAGATGCAACCTGGAGTAGGTCTCATAGGGCGACTCCATGAGACTTGTGTATCCGGTAGGCTACAACCACATTATAGCATGACTCAGCCTCTGCAAAGTATGCACACGAGGGGCGGATGGTGTGGACTACCCTAGCCAATGTTCTTATGCCAGCCAAAGCCATTGCCATAACTCTGTCTGCTGT
>JAANSK020222196.1:0-14294 GCA_011763485.2 Isoetes engelmannii
TGGTTCGACGGGCACGGTGCTCCGTGGGTGGACTATACCGTCTACGGTGTGCGGGGTACATGACGTATCTACGGCATATACCAGTGACGTGGCATACATAATATACATATTTATACCGTATATTATTATGGAACGCCACAAAATAGGTGTCTGCTGAAAGATCCAATGAAGAACACCATGATTTTCTTCAGGCACTTGAAAGATCCCTATCCTCCTAATATGGTCCTCTATCTGAACAGAATACTTACCTTTCTTATTATTAGAATTTGACAAAGCCCTGTTCATTAATGTCAAAGAGACCCTTTCATACTTTTTACCTTTGCTCGGTTCCATATCATCCAACTTCATAGCAATTTGGAATTTCCCTGCACATTCTTCCACTTTCATATTATAGAAACGAACTAACAGAAAAAGCATTTTACAGAGATCTATCCAACAATTATTTGTTTCATTAAGAACAAATAGATCATTTCCTGAACCACCCTTCTTCTTACTTTTCCAACAGATGTGGTGATCTGGTATATTTCTCCCAAATGCTTATGTACTTGTGCATTCCTCTTTGTTCTGCTTGCCCTGACATAACTAAGTCTTGGCAGTATGGCCTTAGTAATATCCCGTTGCTTGATACTTTCCTTGAAGAAATGTTAATCACAGTATGGCTTCAAAACTCAATTACAGATATTGCAGTATGATCTAAATCCCACGAGTCAATACATTAGAGACTTCAACCATAGACCATTGAATATTTAATAAGCAAGAACCATTGAATGAGTGAAATTCAATAACTATAATATCGAACCAACAGTAGCTACAGTAATTTTACTGTAGCAATGGGAACTCTTAATATTTTAAGCACATCGATCTCACACTTGGCGAGCCCAATCTCGCTTGAATCGATCCGGTTCTTCACCCTGCAACTCAGATAACTACCTGTGCATACTTCTTAGCATTTATTTAGTTCAATCCGGCACAGTAGCCGGACCGATCTCCTTAGTCCCCCTTGAATAGAACTCTCTATTCAAATGATATTCACTGGCCTAATAGTAGTGGGCCGCATGCTTCTTGCCTAATTTAAATACCTTTCGCTACAAACAAGGCATTAGTCCAAATTTAACCTTAGGATGGAAATAGACGTGTTCAACCTTTTTCACCATCATCTAATAAGCAACCTTAAATCTTTTCTTTTGCATGAGGATTTATTCCCAATGGCAATCATCCCAACCATGGTTCCTGACTCGTACATTTTCTTTGCTCATATGGCATTCTGGCTCTGCAAGATATTTGATCTTGCATACATGAATACATGTACAGATTTAACATTAATTCTTTTCATCCCCCCTTAATGTTACAATCTGTACACTGTATATTGCTTCTACGATTTGCAAACCTGTACTCTGTCAAGGGTTTCTTCACTTCTTACATATACTAATTTGATCAGCCCTTTTCCAACTGTTTCTCTGATAAAGTGTAACTCAAGTTCAATGTGTTTTGATCTTTCGTGCAACACTGGATCTTTGTTCATTGCTATACAACTTGTATTATCACAGAAAAGTTCTATAGGTTTATCATGAGAAAAACCAAGTTCTTCTATTAATCTTTTTTCCCATACAAGTTCCTTGGCTGCCAAAGTAGCAGGAGCATACTCTGCTTCTGCACTTGAAAGTGCTGTGGATCCTTGCTTTTTGCACTTCCAAGATATTGGAGCACCTCCTAAGAAAATCAAGTACCCTGATGTGGATTTCCTGTGATCTAAATCCCCTCCCCAGTCCGCATCACAGTAGGCCATTAATCTGAGATCTCATGTACAGTAAGTCACTCCAAAATCGATTGTACAACATAGGCTATGTCTGGCCGAGAACAATTTGCTACATAAGCTAAACATCCAACTAGAGACCTGTTTTCTGCTCTTTCCCTCTCATTTCTAGGACACATCTGCTGAGACAATTTCGTACCTGGAACAATAGGGGTACTAGCTATTTTACATTCTTCCATATTGAATCTCCTTAGCATGGATAAGATCTGCTCCTTTTGAGTCAATGTCAACTTTTTATTACTTCTGTCCCTATGTACTTCGACTCCTAAGAATTTTTTTAGCTCTCCTAAATCTGTCATTTGGAATCTTTGATTCAGTATTTGTTTACAGTGTGCCAGTACCTTCTTTCCCTTTGATATCATGATGTTATCATCAACATAGAGTGCTATAATGCACCATTCATCTCCTTCTTGATATTTGTACAGATTTTCATCATTCTTGAGCTTCACAAAACTCTGATTTCTAAGATATCCATCCATGCACTTGTACCATTCTCGTGGTGACTGCCTAAGACCGTAAACTGCTCCGTTTAGCTTCCATATACCTTACTTTCTCCTTTAAAACCTGGTGCTTGTCTCATAAATATGTCTTCCTCTAATTTTGCATTCAGAAAAGCTGCGTTTACATCCATATGATGTATTTCCAAGTCCTGTGCATTTGCAATAGAGAGAAGCATTCTAATACTGTTCATTTTCACCAAGGGTGAAAATGTCTCTTCATAATCTAGTCCTCTCCTTTGGGAAAAACCTTGTGCTACAAGGCGAGCTTTGTATTTTGGAGTAATACCATCTGAACCTATTTTTATTTTATATAGCCATTTGCATCCCACTAAATTCCTGTTCTTATGCAGATCCGTGACTGTGTATGTCTCAGTTCTTCTAAATGATGCCATCTCATCTTGCATGACCTTCATCCACTTCTCCTTTTCTGGTGATCTTAATGCTTCCTCATAACTACCTGGAACATTAAGATCTGATAACAATAGTAATTCAAACACATCATTTAGCTAACCTCGAAGATCTGAAATCCTTTTGCTTCGTCCTTGTTGATCCCTTCCAAGATTTCCTTCAACTGCTTCATTTTCTCTTAACAATTCAGCCTCGGTTCTCCTTCTTCTTGCAGGTTTTGGAGCTGGTGGATTCTCCTCTTGAACTGGCAGTCTTGGTTCCTGCAATGGCATTTCATCATCATCAACACATTCAGTTTCAACATTAGTATTTGTTTGCATATTTTCAGGTGGTTCAAGTCAAAGTGGACTCTTGGAACAATTTCTCTTCTTACACTATCACCTGTCTTGATTTCCAAACCAGCCTTCTCATCATCTGATTGAGTATTGATCTTTGGATGGACCTTGTAGTATTGATTTTCATCGAATACTACATCCCTACTTATCAGAATCCTTCTGCCTTTTGGATCATACAATCGATAAGCTTTCGACTGCTCATCATATCCCACCATGTATGCTATGTATGATATGTCATCAAGCTTCTTCCTTAGTTCCTCTGGCACGTGGACAAATGCCAAACACCCATAAGCTTTAAGCTCTTCATAGTCAGGGATTTTCCCATTCCACAACATTTCTGGAATAGCTCCACTTATACTTGTTGAAGGCAACATGTTCTAACTACTTCTTCCCACAAGAAGTTTGGTAATCATGTGTATTTAAGCATGCTTCTTACATCATTAAAAATAGTCTGATTCTTTCTCTCTGCAACCCCATTTTGTTGTGGAGAGAATCTGCAGGTCAGTTGCCTCTTGATGCCCTTGCTTCTTATGTATGCCTTAAATTCATTTGAGAGGTACTCTCCTCCTCTATCAGACCTCAAACATTTCACTCTCCTGCCTGTTTCCAGCTCCACTTCATTAATGTACTATTTAATAGCATGAAGAGCTCTATCTTTAGTTCTGAGGCAAAATATCCTGGCCTTCCTACTGAAATCGTCTATGCAAGTTAAAAAGTACTTTTTGCCAGATATACCTGTTACATTTAGTGGACCACAAAGGTCCATGTGCACCAAATCTAGGATACCTTTTGCCCTTTTTAGCAGGGTTGCCTAACCCGAGGTCACCTGAATGCTTGAATTCTAGCCTATCCACGTGTCGCGACACGTCAGCCAAAATTGATATCTATCGTCCGGTCTCTTATTTTCTAATCTGACGGTCATGAAAAATAGATAATCCTGGAAAATTACTTTCCCTCTTCTCAGACTCTTCTCCGATGATGGCTCGAGGGGCTTTGAGCTCCGCCCAGAACCTTCACCATTTTGCAATCCAAACCCTAACTCCATACCGAAAAGGCTGTTCTGCAAATGATTTTGTACCAAATATGGAAGTCAGCAAGGTTGGAGCATCGAAATATAAAAGGAAGAAACGGCAATCCATTTTCCACGGCTGAAAAAATATTCTCATTCCAGTGAGTGCAGCCATTATTGAAGCAAAAAAATCTATGTTTTTTGTCATTCTATCAAGCATTATATGATTTGAACTGTCATTCCAGTTGATTATGGTTGAAACGACATCGTATTAGGGTGCCTTAGGAAATTTGATTTGATCTTGGATATGATTTGAGGTTGGAAGAAAATCTTGTACAAGATACTTGGAAAATCAGTTAACAAGATACTTGGATTCCCTTCTGAAGTTGCAAAGGCTGCTCTGTATTTTCGTGGAGTTACACTTGGAAAACATCTTACAACACAACATGCCTGATATGATCTGTTCTTACAGAGGTGACTAGCTGCATTGTTGGAGCTTGGCGTAAAAACAATTGAACAAATGTCTTATCTAGCTGTACTTTAGGAAACCACATATCGGAAGTTGGATAAAAGGTTTCAGATGTGATACATTGCAAACAAACAGCTTTTATCAAGCTTAAGTTTTGGCAAATACTTGGATCGGTGGTTCTTGAATGATAGAAATCTCTACTCTGATGGAATCATTTGATCTGGTTGTTGGCTCCAGGAAATCTTCTCATTCCAGTGAGTGCAGCCATTATTGAAGCAAAAAATCTATGGTTTTTGTCATTCTATCAAGCATTATATGATTTGAACTGTAATTCCAGTTGATTATGGTTGAAACGGGACAACCTGCAAAGCTCAGCTCAGCTCATTCGTCTTTCTGTTCGTTTGAACAATTATCTCGTTTTCTTTCTCAGAGGGCAGAGGACCAAGTGTGTGGGATGTGGAAAGCCATCTTCTGGCATAATTCAAGATGGCAGCACCAGTGATGTCATAGAAGATCAGTATCACCGCTACAAGGGAGATGTGAAGCTGGTGAAGGATTTAGACGTGGATGCCTACAGATTTTCAATTGCTTGGAGCCGCATATTTCCAGGTATTTTCCTTCTTTTTGAAATATTTCCAGGTATTTTTCTTTTGTTCTTGAACAATCTTTAAAGATGACATATGCTTAATAGGTTTTGTAATTTCTTGTTATACCATTGATGCTAAGATTATGAACCATGATGGTAACACGAGGAAGAGCAGATGTTGTCAATGAAGATGGCATAGCGCATTATATAATGATCTCATCAATACTCTACTTGAAAATGACATCCAACCATATGTCATTCTCAGCCGTATTGATCTTCCTCAAGCATTAGAAGATGCTTACAATGGCTGGCTTAGTCCGCGTGTTATGTAAGTTTACACTACTTAGTTCTCTTTAATTCTGATCAAGTTGGCAATATCACTCAATGGTTTTGTTATTGTCGATGATACATAGATGATTTTGTGGAATATGCAACAACTTGTTTTGAGGCATTTGGTGACAAAGTCAAACACTGGATTACATTCAACGAGCCTCATCTTTATACAGTAGGTGCTTATTTTGTGGGCCTCTTTCCACCAGAGCGTTGTTCATCTGAAGGTGGTAATTGCAAGGCTGGAAATTCCTCCTCAGAGCCCTATATAGTATATAGTGGCCATCACTTCTTGCTTGCTCATGCTGCAGCTGTAGATGTGTATAGAAGAAATTATCAAGTATGACCTCACGCACCTGCTCATAAGCCATTCAACATTTGACTACTTTTTGCTTGATGTATGCTCATAATTAAACCTTGCTTTGAAGAAACAGGGCGGCATCATTGGCATCACATTATATACCAGATGGTTTGAACCATACACCGACAGTTTTAAGGACAAAAAGGGCTACAAGAAGAGCCTTAGATTTTGAGCTAGGATGGTAAGCATGATGTGTGCTATGTAAAAATATGAAATTGACTTTCGAATGTACAGTTTATACTGTTGTTGTGACTTTTGAACTCACATTTGTTATATTGTTTATAGGTTTATGAACCCTGTGATGTTTGGAGATTATCCACCTACGATGCGTACAATTGTTGGAGATAGACTGCCCAGGTTCAACAAAGAAGAATCAACAGGCTTGAAAAGGTGAGCTGACCTTGTAGGCATTAATCACTATACTACTTCGTATGCAGCAGAGGCTTCTTCAGGTTATAAGCCTGTACCAGGAGGCTTCAGCCAAGTGATGTATTACAAAGACACAAAAGCTGTGTTGTCAGGTATATGGTTTTTGACAGTAGAACCTTTTTTCGAGGAAAGTTTGGAGACACCGACCAACAAATCCAATTTATCTTTGCAGACAAAAAGTATGATGGAGAAGAAATAGGACCTCTCATAAATACACAGTATGTTGTTCCATGGGGCATGAAGAGATTGCTCAACTACATTAAAGACCGATATGACAATCCAACACTTATCATACAGAAAATGGTGCTTCTCCTCGCAACCCCCCTAGATGAATTTTGAAGTTCTGCATATCTAAAATCTAACACTATTGTTTGCAGGTGTAAGTGACAGAAAACTGCCACCTAATCAGGTATCTCAACCATTGAAAGATGATGGACGGGTGAACTATCTCCAAAGCTACCTCTCCTGCTTGTCTGCTGCTGTAAAGTAATGCTTTCAACCCTTGAAACAACCTTTTGTTCATTTTTATTGTTTAGGAAGTTACTATTTACTAACCATTATAATTATTTGGCAAACAGAGAGGGGTCAAATATTAAAGCATATTTTGTGTGGTCGCTATTAGACAACTGGTAATGGGGCTTTGGGTTCACAGTCAACTACGATCTATTTCACCCAAAAGAATCAGCACATTGGTACAAGAGATTTTTGGAGAGGCCCAAAAATGCTCTAAAGCAGCTCAAAGAAGGAATGTCTAACATGGTATCAGGAAGGATGCAAGCAAATCAGACCACAAATAGAAGCATTGCAGATCCAAGGCAGTCAAAGCTTGGAATAGCAAGGAATCAATCCGAAGCATTAAACAACACCAGAATCTTGCCTGAAATACTGCAAACAAACCATTTTGGAGAAATACATGGGCTGCCAGATTTTATAATAGCTATGAAAGGGCCTAAAGAGGAATACTTAGATTCTCCCATTATTGGAGATGCCATGAAGGGTAACGGAATGGCACAGGCTAGTGATTCAAGATAAATGACTTAAATGAGGCCAACAATTCTTTGTCAATGCCCTTGCTAGGCCGTTTCTTTATATGGCCCAACACAACAGCTGTGTATTTCATCTGTTAGATTAAGTTGGAGGCATGGAATCTGGGGCTCACATGAAGACTTGGAACTAGTCTAGGAAACGCAAAAAAAAAGAGTCATTATTTTTCATATACATCCCTATACTAGAAAGATATACAACATGCTACTCGTGTAAACCTTCATTGCATTTTACGACAATACATTAATTCCTAGTGAAGGAAAGTGTGTCGAATGAGCATATGCTCAAACATTTCAAAAATATATGTACATATGTTACAAATTAGATTGAGTTAATTTTCATTTCCTAGTGTCAATTCGAGTTTGATTATCAACCTACACTCTTGGACATGTGTGCTTGTTAAACCGTGCGCACAATTTCAAGACGAGTGAAACAAAAGCTAAAATAAAATCTAAAGTCAACATACACTCTTATCGAACCTACACCCCCCCACAAAAGCTATATTAAATTCCTAATCAAACACAATCGAACCTACACACTTAAATAGATAAAAGGAAGGAAGGAAGGAAGTAAATTTTAACGTCCACGGAGGCCAGAGGCCTATGAGACGGCCCTCCTTACGTTAGCACTTTGTCTCAAAATACTTTGATAGTCATAAGATGTTTTGTAAGGAAGATTAGTTCTTATCATTAGCTTCATATACCATAGTTTTTAGGCTCTTGTTCTTGCGGCTTCCTCTTGTGCTTACATAGTTAGATGGGACATGTACATTCTATAATATTTTTAGCTAATTAATAAATTTTTGTTTTCGTCCTTCAAAAAAAAAGAAAAAAAAAAAAAAAAATCCAACAGAGAAAGTCTGTGTCCTGGAGCCACATCTAAGATTGAAATGAAATTGGTGAAGGAATTTTGTGTGAGTGTACAAAAGAATTAGGATGCAGAAGATGGCAATGTCATCAATGTGGCATGGATTTGGGCAATCCCTTCCAAAAACAAATCTAAAGAGTTCTAAAGAGTGGCTTTCACAAAGTCCAAGAGTATACCTTCATGATGTCACTGCTACTATATGTGAGTTGCATCAACTCTTGCCCGATAATTCAATGCATACGTCTCACTTCATATGATGTTAAAGTTATTAGTAGGTACTTTTTTCATTTCTGAAGGTGTTGCGACGCATGTTCTGTTTCGTCATTTACTTTCTTTTGTTGCAGAGTCTTAACGATGTTGCAGTGCAACTATCATTAGACAATTGCTCTACGCAGACAATTTTTTCTCTTGGTCTATACACTAGCCAATATGCAACATCAGCTAGATGCACTAAGTAGTTTATATCAAAGCACTAGTATGTGAGTCAACTCAACCAAGACCAAGGTTTTAATCACTACATTATGCAACTCATGTGAAACATCGTTAACATTTGTTCAATGTCTATAGTCATAGGAATTCTGAGAGTAACTATAGCACATGAAACACTCATATAATAACTTGTCCGTTGTAATTATATGATCAATATTAATAGAAGATCATTCACAGCTTATAGCTATATTATTTATTTTTCCTGAATGTAATTTGCCTTTCAAGTTTTTAGGGCCACATATTTTATACCTCCAATCTTCCATTTCATATGGTCTAAGAAATTCTTATTTAGTAATTTTGCAACCATGACACACAGTCCTACCGTCAAATATGCGCCTTTGCTACGTAGGAGATTCTACCTTCTATCAAGAATTTGAGCTTTTGGTATCCACGTAGATGAAAATATATCAAACAATCATGCTCACCCACCACTTCCCTCCCAATATCGAGAAAATTGTTTGGAGGATTTATGGTTGATATTCTAACTTTTATCAAGGTATTGAACTTTTCGTATCCAAGTAGGTGAAATGATCATTTCTTTCATTGATATCAGCGCTAGAAGCATTTCTACTCGTTTTGGAGCAACTTTATTATGTTCAGCTGAAGTTTCTAAAGGAGCTTGAGGCTTTCAGATATCGAAAACGATTAAGGAGATTTTGCATGTCTGGGATTTTATAGAACTATCAAATGAGACTGGAATAAGTTCTGTAGTGCCAGAAGTACTTTATTTAAGAAGGCAGCTGAAAGGACCATTGGAGCTGAAGCTGGTACTAAGTAAAGCTAAAGCAATTATTGCGCAAGCTTGGACCTAGTATTAAGTTTAAGCTTAGAGGTCTTGGTCCAAGTGAAGCTTGGAAGTACCTTATTAAAAATTATGAAGCACAAATTAAGAAGCTCAAGCTTTGAAGTTTGATACCTTGTGTGTAGATCTGGAGGCTTGCTCTCTTCTTCTTTCCCAGTTCTGCTTTGTTCTTCCTATCCTACCCTTTCCCCAACCCTGCATTTATGCTAGTTACTGATTTTTTGAATGGAAGCCTACTTTGTTTGCCAAGCAAACAACCATCACATTTAAGTTCATTTTCCATGTCTTCATGTGCAGTTATTATGCCTTGCTTAATCATTTGTTGTATAGTTTTTTACATGACACAGTCTCTCATGCCATGTTTTAACCATAAGACATGTTACAACATTTACGCTTGGAATACAATGATTTGCATCAAGACCAAATAGATTGCCTGCCTTCCATATCTGAAATCCACCTTCACCTTTGAATACTTCAATAGCATTCAAGAGGTTTGATCCAAATCCTGAAGCCATATTATCTTGTGCTCTGATACCAATGAAGAAATGTTAATCACAGTATGGCTTCAAAACTCAATTACAGATATTGCAGTATGATCTAAATGCCATGAGTCAATACATTAGAAAATTCAACCATAGACCATTGAATATTTAATAAGCAAGAACCATTGAATGAGTGAAATTCAATAACTATAATATCGAACCAACAGTAGCTACAGTAACTTTACTGTCGCAATGGGAACTCTTAATATTTTGAGCACATCGATCTTACACTTGGCGAGCCCAATCTCACTTGAATCGATCCGGTTCTTCACCCTGCAACTTAGATAACTACCTGTGCATAGTTCTTAGCATTTATTTAGTTTAATCCGGCACAGTAGCCGGACTGATCTCCTTAGTTCTCCCCTTGAATAGAACTCTCTATTCAAATGATATTCACTGGTCTAATATTAGTGAGCCGCATGCTTCTTGCCTAATTTAAATACTTTTTGCTACAAACAAGGCATTAGTCCAAATTTAACCTTAGGATGGAAATAGACGTGTTCAACCTTTTTCACCATCATCTAATAAGCAACCTTAAATCTTTTCTTTTGCATGAGGATTTATTCCCAATGGCAATCATCCCAACCATGATTCCTGACTCGTACATTTTCTTTGCTCATATGGCATTCTGGCTCTGCAAGATATCTGATCTTGTATACATGAATACATGTACATATTTAACATTAATTCTTTTCGTTCCTGTAAACATCTAAAGAAAGCAATGTAAGCTTGTCAACTGATACCGACATTATCACATAGTTCTTGCATGCTATCATCACTTGTACTCTTTTCCAATTTAGTAAGCAAATGTTCCACTACAACTTTTCTTAAGTGGTTTGCTCCAGAAAGCTTCAACATATCTAGAACATCATCTTTAATTACTAATTTTTTTGGCAAATTAGCATTATTACAAGGTTTTTTCTTCTTCGTTTCAGCCATAGTAGGATCGACGAGATTTAATGACGTGAATTCTTCTTCTGGAGCCCCCACCAACAAGGACAAGTACATTCAGAGCCTTTAAATCCTTTTTCCTCTCCCTCATACCCAATGGTGTCTTCTTCAATCTCTTCAACTTTTTCTCCAGTTTATCTTTGTCCTCATAACTTCTCTTAAGTCCTTGTTTGAGTGAATCCACCTCCATAAGCTTGCGAACCATCTGTATTCTTAAACCTGTTGGTTAAGAAATTGTTACAATGTTGGAGGTCATTACAGTGTGCTACCGTTTTGTAATGCACTTCACACAATTGAGTGTACATTGTTCTCAACTGCAAACCAGAATTACTAGAAATATTATTACAATATCCAAGCAGACCTTCATTACTCTTACTGGCAAAGTGAATAAGCCCTGAAGCAGAATGAAATTCAGGAGGTCTTCTGGTGATCGGATCAATGGGATACAATTCCCCATGCACCCAGAGGTCCATATTCATTGCACCCGAAGATCGAAGGGCATTATCATGTACATGTTCCTTTCTGTTATATTGATTTTTGTAAGGCAAGCAATTCTTGGGCACCTCCACCCGGAATTGGCCTTTCATTTTCTATTATTCAAGAACAAATCAATTCATTGACATTGCTCAATATTAGCAAAAGTGTTACCTTAGACATAGCTCAAATTTGCAGTCCCTGATTGCTCTCCAGAGCTCCGTAGTCCGACGACCAAAATTGATGCAATTCTTCGCCAAAATCCGAAGGAAACATGGATTTTCGCCGAATTTGAGAAAGGATTGACATCTATTCAAAATTTGAAATCCCCTCCAAAGCTTTGGCGCCGAATTGAGGCGTTCTTGTGCTATCTCGCTCGAAGAACTACCTAGAGCTTCAGTTTGGTGGGAAGCCCGAGGGAAGGTGGAACTAAGGTTAGTGAGTACAAAAACAACTAGTAATAATGACGTTTAACAGGTTAGGTAGCTCGAACCTCAGGTTCAGCTAAGGTTCGTGGAAGCTTTTTGCCCATAGCTGGAGGTTCGGGTACCAACTAAAATCTAAAATAGGGGCGGGCTTACAAGGGCGTTAATAGAACCAAACCTCTAATGCTCATATTAAATAGTACAACTCACTATACCTTCAACATCTATCTTCCTCCAGTACTGATAACTAATTATCAGCCTGCACCAATGATGATAACCACAAAACAAGGACTCTCCCTTTACACTAAAGAGTCCGACAAGGCATGATCTCGTTGTTTTTGTGACAAAACACCTGGCTCGCCGCTAACCAGGCTATCTCACCACAAAAAAAGCTCGATCATGTCCATTTTTTTCTATTAGTATAATGTGAAGTATGTGACGCCATGTTGCCTCATGTAGACACTAATTGTTAGGCGGTAATGAATCGATATAATAAGTAAAAACTACGTTCCGAAGTGGCAATAGTACATAAAGAGCACGTTCTATTGGGCAGTAAAAGAGACAAGTTAGATCTGCAACAGGTTCCTATAAATTCTCTCATTGACTTCTCAACACCGAACGTGAACGTGGTCACGAAATTGAAATGTTAAAAATAATAAGCTCCAATCACAATGCCCACAGATCCAAGTTGGCGTTGATGTGGCCCTAATTCATCCAGATATACATTTAGTAAAAGTCCTGGCTATGGGGTTGAATACTGTGTGTCTACGGCATGTCCGCTGTTCTTTAATTGAATTCAGCAACAACGGTTGGATTCGTCTTGAATGGCAAAAAGCAAAAAATGGGTATTTGCGAAGCTGGTTTAGTCTGCGAAATTTCCCTCGTTATTTCTTGTGGGGTACATCAACGTCTTTCTTTTATCACCAACATGTCTCTTCTTCATGTATCATGCAACAAAATTGAGCAGAAGCAGCCACAGAAATTTGCATGGAGAAATCAGAAGCCAAGGGGGAAACTGAAGATGAAAATGGGCTGCCAGATGCTGGGACAGACAAGGAGCAGGATGAAAGCAAGAAAGAAGCTGTTCCAATCCACAAGCTTTTTGCATATGCAGATAGCAAAGATTGGATTCTCATGCTCGTTGGGACCCTGGGAGCCATAGCCCATGGATTGGTGTTGCCTTCTTTCTTTCTCCTCTTTGGAAGTCTGATTAACAGCTTAGGTAGCTTGATGAACGACTCTCATGAAATGTATCGCCAAGTATCCCAGGTACCACCAAATGCATGGATAAATCTAAGTTAATCGCTTTTCAATTGTTTACAACTCATCTTGTTTCTGCAGAAAGCTGTTTATCTCGTCTATCTGGGCCTTGCCAGCTTGGTGACATCGTGGGCAGGTGCATAACTAAGTTTATTTTGTAATGCTAAGGCTGGGTGAGGCTGTATTTGGCAACCATTTCATTTGCTAGTGTTTTTGTTTGTCGGATTTGAGCAGAGGTATCCTGTTGGATGCAAACTGGTGAAAGGCAAACAGCGAGACTGAGAGTTAAATACCTGGAGGCAATGCTCAACCAAGATGTCGGATTTTTCGATATAGAGGCAAGGACAAGTGATGTGGTCGGAAGAATATCTAGCGACATGTTAATTATACAAGAGGCTATGAGCGAGAAGGTTACTGCCTGCCCCATTGCATAGCACACTTTCATCTCAAAACATGATTTTTGATGCTTAAGCAAAATATGTTCATGATCAGCTGACTTTAGGGGTTGTGACAGATGGGTCTATTCTTACATTTTATCTCGACATTTGTTGGAGGGTTCATAATTGGGTTTATAACGTTATGGCGATTAGGTGTTGTGACCCTTGGCATCCTTCCTGTAATCGCGCTTTCTGGTGGTCTGTATGCTTATTCACTCACCGGTGTTACTTCTAAGAGCCAGGCAGCATATGCAACTGCAGGAAGCATAGCAGAACAGGTACATGCAACTTTTACCTCCTTTTACAAAGTTAGGTTTTTAAAAGTATTCGATAGCACAGGTTTTAAGTCTAAGAATTCTAATTGCAAGATTCAGGTTTGCTTTTATCATGTACGATTCCAATAACACTTTGACAAACAGGCTATTTCACAAGCACGGATTGTCTATTCATTTGTGGGGGAGACAAAGACAATTAGCAGCTATGCGCAAGCATTGAAGTCCACACTTCGATTGGGTTATAAAGCCGGGATTGCCAAAGGTTTAGGTATAGGATTTACATATGGAATCCTCTTCTGTTGCTGGGCACTTTTGATGTGGTATGGAGGCGTCCTCATCAGACAAGGACATGCCAATGGTGGCAAAGTTCTTACGGCAATGTTCTCCGTCATAGTTGCTGGCATGTATGTCAAGCTCTCTAACCACAAAAGTAATAAGATCATTATAAGAATGATGTGGAAGTTTGCATATTTAATTATTAGTGGTAA
>JAANSK020222307.1:0-14292 GCA_011763485.2 Isoetes engelmannii
GTTAACGGCACCACCATTTGCTGATTTTTCAGCGCTCTAGAGAACAGTAAGAACTTCAATCCTTTTCCAGAAAATATTTTCTTGCCACCTACATCATAACAATGACATGCAACTCTGAGATCTTGAAATATAAGTAGATGTAATCAGAGCATAAGAATACCTGTAAATGTAAAGAAAAGACTACAAAGCATATGTAATTAGAGTTTCATATACATCCCATATGTAAATGTAAGGAAACAATTTGGAAACCATTTATGAAGCAAAATATGTACATAGGCAAAAGAGATGTGATCAGGATTACATGCAATTACAATGAAGAACCTTTAAGTACATTTACTCTAAAGCAATAAAAAGCTAAATCTATGTAAAACCTAAATGCTAATTTGATATTTTACATGTCTGATAGTAGCTACATCTAATTTAAAGGTAAAGAAAATAATGTTTCCTTTTACTGACGAATTACTATGTCAGAGTTAGATTTGCATTTATCCTTTTTAAAAAATAGTGCAACCAAAAAAACAATATATCATTACCTTGCGAGAAAATTTTTATGATTCTTTGTGTTTCTAAGAGATTTTATATGGTAAACTCTCTCATCACAATCTGATACAAGCCTTTAGATTAGCCAAAGATAAGAACATATATTATGGCGACAAGAACATGCTCATGAAAGCAAGAAGAAACATAAAATCTCATCCAAATCAGTTAAATTCTACCTTCTTGATACATGTGAAAGGGGCTTTCTTAGAAAACTTTGTGTAAGAACACCCAGAATGAATTTTTTTTCTTTTTCTTTTTGAGGGCAAGGTGGTTGTTGTATTTCATTTAAAGAAAATACATAGCAGAGTATACCATGATAGGTATACTTAATACGCTCTCCATCCTTGGAAAGCAAGTCCAAAATTGGATCTGGTCGTTATAAAATGGATCCAGAAACCAGATTAAGATACATCTAGCTTTATAAAGCTTGTATGGAAAGCAGATCCAAAATTGGATCTGGTCCTTATAAAATGGATCCAGAAACCAGTTTAGAGTACATCGAGCTTTATAAGGCTTGTATAGGTAGTCTATAAATAGCAACAGATTAGATAAGATCCACAGATATTCAGCTATTCCACGCATCCACCAAGTCACGGATTGTGAGGTCTGCAACGGTCTTTCTGCCAAACATGTTCAGCATCCTGTCAAGATCATTGATTGTATAGTTAGTGAAGTCCATGAGAAGTAGGACATGGGCCTCCCTTTTTTGCTGTGATAGAGCACCTCAAAGAAAGGTTTGAGCTCATTATGAGTCCAGATATCTCTCTTATCCAGAAACTTCTTAATGGCCATAGCATGCACCATTTCCTGTTTTAGCAGAATCAGGGTGTCAATTACCTCTGTAAGGTCGATCCTGGGATCCTCCTCATCTGAGTTGGCAGCCTCCTCCATCATCCGAGTTGTACCCTGCTTCCTAAGTCTCCTCTGCTCCTCTGTGCAAAACATCATCCGAAATGGTTAGATTTAAAGCAAAGAAGTTGTAAGAGCCATGAAATCTCCCTATCCTTTCCCAATCAGAGTCACTGCTTTTCCCTTTCTTAAGTTGAGCTACTGCAAAAATTTCTAAAAGATTTAAAAACATGCATTTCATCCAATTCAAGGAAGAGGCAGATTTCTGGATTGTAACTCTGTTTCTATGGAGCCAAACTACCCATCCACAGATAGCTCTTGTAGTCTTTATCATTCTATTTCCTGTTTTCCAAAAGTTCAGTAGACTGTCTTCATCTGGTGCTCCTTGGTTGATCTGGAAAGTCCAACTCCAGAATTCAGCTTCAATCTTCTTCAATCTAAAATATTATAAGCTAAACAATTTTCAATCCTCTTCACCCATGTTCTCCAACTCAATTCCAATCTTCAGTTCTGACCACGAAAGTAAGGATAGAGTGGTTGGCAGTAAGGATTTCTTTTCCTTTCTTCACAATAGCCTCTAAGTTTCCCGATGGCATGCCCAAATAAGAACTTCATCATGTACCAGCATCCCATGCATTTTAAGCCTCCTTAGCTTTCTCTATGAAAAAAATTGATTGTAATCCTTCTTCTTGCACAAAGCTATCACAAAGAGAGATTATGATTCGTCAGCCACAAATCGCCTTTATGTTTTTGCTCCATCCTTGAATCTGTCCAGGCATAGATCCATTTCCATGAAGTTGTTTGAATCGATTGGGGGAAGCAGGTTCCTTGAATCCATTTGGATGTAGGATCAATTTCAAAATCGTGAATCAGTGTTGCCGAAAACATGAATCGATGGGGGGAAGTAGGTTCTTTGAATCGATTGGTGGGAGATATGGTCAATTTCAAAATCGTGCATTGGTATTGCCAAAACTAAATGCAAAAAATCTAACGTGGACTGCTGCATTAATGACTGGCTAACCAATATAGAATTCAAATTGTACATTAGAAATACAATAACCTAGTGTATTTTTTTACATCAATTTGCAAGAAATATTGGACACCCTTTCGTGCTTCTACCCACATGCTACCACGCCCTGAGCTGGGCATAAATGCCATGAAGTGTGGCACATATAAGTGTCATTGAAAAAGAAAATGCTAGGTTCGAATTGAGCCAGAGGGCCGTGGAGCCCTAAAGTTTCTGCCAGCTGAAACTTTTTATTGCTTCTTGGGGCAATGGCAGATGTTTGGCAAGCTGAGATATGTTCCTGAATCCAGTTCTTGTCAGTCTCAAGGATAAAGTATGGGTTATCTCTGTAAGTTATTTTATATTGGGATTGGAAAAACTTAAGCTTGTACTGCACTGGGCTCTGTCAAAACTTACTGAGAGTGTTTCGACTGTGCCAAGCTACGAGAGTATATTTCGAAGCAAAAACTTGATATGTATTATGCTAAATGTGCTCTTGGGTCTGAATTAGTTGGCTGCATATTTCATCACCACATTATTTTCTTCCACCAATTGTGAACAGGTGATTTCAGTGTGTTACCTGGATTTGCTATTGATACTGTTGTGGACATATTGACACTGTTGCATTACCCGAATTTGATGTTGGTTGAGAACATCCTTTTAGATGAAAAAGCAGATGAGATGAGTTCTTGTCACAAGCATGGTTGAAGAAGCAGCTGAGCCCTTTTATCAATTTTGTGGCCAGGCAGTAGAGTAAGGGAAGCCAAGGATTCAATGATAGTGTGTTTTCCAGGAGATTGATAGCCCACAAGAGCAATTATTATATCCAGCATCCTCCGCAAAGTGAGTTTGTTATTGAAGTTTTCACGTAAATTGGGTTTGCCACTGCATAACAAGATTTAGTACAACAGGCAATGGAGTTCTTGGTTAAGAGCTAAGAACCTTTGATACCAAGGTATGGCCAAGAATTTTCATTTCATAGCAGATTTGTACATTTAACATATGAGGAAGTGGCATATTGGCTAGCAGATGATATTTTTTGGTTGATTAGTATAACAGATGTTTTAGGATTGTAATGAGAGTTCATGAATCAGGCTTGCTTAACCCAAAGATGGGCCTTTCTTACATATGAAATGGATGCTTTTTCTTAAAGCATATGATTCTGTGTCTTGCAAGCTCAATCATATGAGTCTTATCCTAAACATTTTGTGCTTGACAAACTTTGATTACACTCAGAACCTCCATCTTTTATTTCAAAGTGGGGTGTTCGTATTTGCAAAAGTAACATGTTGCTACACTATAAGCTAAAACAATGGCATTTACAATCGATTTAGCGGCACCTTTGGTTGATTAAAGGAGGTTGATCATGGTTAACTCCCTGAGTTCAAATCCTGGATCATGGCTCTTAACATTTTAGATGGATTTACAAGGATTCAATTCTGGTCACATATCCATATTCACTTCCTGCATTCTGTATGACAACAAAAGCCTCACAATATATAGAATAAATATAAACTACAATAGGTGGTGAATTTGGATATTCAAATGAAATACAGATATTGAGACATTTTGCAAATGGCATCTTTGGCCAAGAGGGTAGCTAGTACTTCTATGCGGTATATTGGTCAGTTCAATTAGATACATTCTCTTAGTTTTGATACTTAAAACACCTATGGTTTGTTTGACTTATTCACATTCTCATGGCTTGTAATCTTTGTGTTTTCTTCATGTGGACCCGAAGTGGCTC
This sequence comes from Isoetes engelmannii, assembly GCA_011763485.2. Taxonomy (NCBI): domain Eukaryota; kingdom Viridiplantae; phylum Streptophyta; class Lycopodiopsida; order Isoetales; family Isoetaceae; genus Isoetes; species Isoetes engelmannii. The sequence goes on from JAANSK020222307.1 coordinate 4,143, forward strand.
AAATTCTTTTAATATAACACAAACCATTACATTCAACACTTTTAAAATAAAGCCCCCTTTGGTTTGGGTGCATATTCACACAGGAGGTGACTCCGGGCAACGAGAGCTGTTGAATGGGCATATTCACGACTTATGCCATGATTTGAACCGTATAGCGAGATTTGCAAAATACTCTAAGGTTTGAGGTAATGTACTCAATGTTGTTGATTTCATAAATGTGTTATATTGTGTTAGGGGTATTTTGGTAATTAAGTTTGATGTATAGGGGCAAATTGATAATTTGTTTGTATGTTTATTTGAGCCAGGGGCATTTTGGTAATTACATAAACTCATAAGGGTATTTTGGTAGTCCCCCCCCCTCCCTTTTTTTTTTAATCTCTGCTTCTGATTTAGAAGGCACCACCTCTGCGTTTTTCATTTGAAACCATCACCTTCTGGCAAGTTAGCAGGTACAAACATTATTAGGAAGACAACAAGTTGCTTTGCTTATTGTGCCTTCGTATATCTAAATGTACGAGGTACAATGTTTTATCCTATTATATTTTCGATTAATATGGACCGAATATCCTTTCCATTTCATAATTGAACCTACATATACAATGCAATGTATAGAATGCTTTAGATTTAGAATTGTATATTACACAATTTACCAAGATAAGGAGGCCCACACTTATAGGTAGCTTGGAGTTGTGTGACCGCTTCAAATGGCAATTGTTGTTCAATATTTCAGCATGCTACATTATAAATATCATCAAGGTATGTGGTCCTCACTAGAGTCTTATCTTCATATAAAGTTCTATTATTTTCCCACAAAGTTCCAACCTTGGTGTCAGAAAGATGTGACAACAAAGCAAGTTTGTGGGCCAAACATTCTAGAAGCCACAAATCACGCAAGGATAATGGCCGTGAAATTGCATGTGGCCACCCTCCATGACATCTTCTAGAAGGCACGTCGCGCTCATCCCACAAGATAAGGCATTGACCTTCTAGATGCTCATGTAAGACAGGGTTCGTGTCCTCGTCTTGTTAGGCATATTACAAGAAAACAGAAACCATTGAATGCAGAATAAAATAATGTACTAGTTAGAATAATGTTCAAAACTTGATGAGGATATGAGTCGGTGGAATCTTTAGTTAGAATAACGTTCAAAACTTGTTGAGGATATGAGTCGGTGGAAGAAGTTTTAATGTGCATTGTACGATGCAAAGTGGGCTGTTGCAGATCTTAAAGAATAGTCACGAAGCTAGCTACAATGAATTAGGGAATTTCTCGAGGTTTCATATAGTAATGTTCAAAACTTACTAGAGATATGGAATTTATGGGGGTTCTACCAACTAGTGAACCACTTAAGGATTATGGACAAGGAAACCTGATAATAAAATATTTTTGTTAATATTAACTTGCATGGCTTTAAAGCTCTTGGTTTGAGGTATTACATATAAAACAACTGGGTACATATATATTCCATGAAATCTCCCCATGAATTGGGCATATATTCGAATAATAAGGATCACTCAAATACCCTATAGTGCATCAAGGTTGGATGATCAGCCACTTAATTCAATGGTTTAGATTGAGACAATAATTTTGTGTTGTTCGCTATTGAGAAATTTGATCTATATTACAATGGTCCACAGTTAGACCGTGGTTCACTATTGGTGACTCTCCCCTAATTTGAGGTATACAATAGACATAGAACGCGTTCAAGCTGTATTGAATTGGATTTTGATGCCGGTGGAGGCAAGGACGGAATGTCAAGATAAGAATCAACACAGTTGGTAGATGCTTAGCAGTTGCCAACTTGTTGTTGCAGAGTCACAGAGCGAGATGTAGAAGTTGATAGTTAGTTTTGTCTGTTAGTGTTAGTTTTGCGACGTTGGCAGCTGACGTGGAAATCCAATCTGTGATAGGGACCGGTATGAGGAAGAAGGTGCAAAGGGAATTGCATAGAAATGCTACAGATTATGGACAAAAATCCAGATGTATATGTCTTATAGCTTAATTGATCTTCGCGGACAAAAATCCAGATGTATACCTCTTATAGGTTAGTTGGGCTTTGTGGACGATTAAAAAATCTATTCTATTCTATTTTATTCTTATCGATAAAAATGCCAAATATGCTATGCATAAATGCTATGCGAGCAGAGTTATCTGGAAGGCCACGTGTCGCGCTGACAGGAGTTTGGGTTTCTTCTTATCCGGGCATAAATTGCGCAGCAGAGAGAGCAGAAATTCGATCCTTGAGACTGCGCACAAATCTGAAAGGAAATAGACTCGACCCAGATTATTTTTTCAATCAATCGATCGCCCACCTGTTATTTTTCTTCGATTCGTTCCGAATCCGGCCGCAGAGATGGCGAATTTGACCCTCAGTCTCAGTCCGAAAGCAGGAACACCCCTTTCTCCCTCTGCTCTGTTCGAAAATGCACTACTATCGCCCACAAGGCTGCCGAATCTGAGCTTGCCCTTCAAATCAATGGAGAAAAGCTCCGGCCAAAAAGGGGGCAGAAGGGCAGTTGGGCAGGCAAGGGCCGCCGCTGCAGTATGTACCGAATCAAGCACTCTCTACGACATTCTGGGCGTGCCCAAAAACGTAGATTCAAAGGATATCAAAGCGGCTTACAGGCAATTAGCCAGATTGACGCATCCCGACGCCGCTCCCGCAGATCAGAAGGAAGAATCCACCAAGGCCTTTCTCCAGCTTCATGCGGCTTACGACGTTCTGTCAGATCCAGAAAACAGGGCAAAATATGATCTAGAAATGGCTATGGCGATGCCGGATTTTGAAAGGATTCAAATGGGTTATTCCGGCCAAGCTTACAGCTATGGCTACAGCCGGAGCGGTGGCTATGGCGGGTCTGATTTTGTGGGTCGGTCGAATCAGGGGTTTTCTGGCTATGGCGCGGATTCCTTCAATGGATCTGCACAGAATGCTCATGCGTCGCTGAGACCGGATTTTAGAGGCAAAAGCTGGGAGACTGATCAATGCTGGTGTTGATTAGGTTCTTCATCCCTTTTTTTGGGAAGATCTTACCGAAATTACTTGAATAGACTTGAAAATGCTCTTCGTTTTTATTCACAAAAAAGCTCTTTAGTCTTTTCAATGGATCTTAAAATGCTATTAAAATTGCTCTTTATTTTGATTCACAAGATCTTCTTCTCCACATCTTTAACCTCTTATGTTTGGAGATTTTTACTGTAGGGACATTAAAACTGCTCTTTGTTGTTGTAAATATAATATAATATGGTTGTAAATATTATCATGGATTGTTTGCTTCTTAACCCCTCACAATATAGGAAAAAGAAATATTCGATCTCCTTGTTTTAAAAAGTTTATCTTTCCAACCTTGTCGTGCATGTATTAGGTAGGGTCATAGGACTCATGCCTTCTTCTAGGGAAGTACCAATTTAAATATCTTTTTTTTTTTTAATTTATTTATTGTATGGCCCCATTGCTTAATGGTCTTCGTGGACGTTAAAAAGTTTAGTTCATTCCAACTATTCATTTTGAATTTTCTATTCGAGATTATTCATAAAACACTATTATTCTTATATTTTTTTATTCATAAAACACTATTATTCTTATATTGTTTTAGGTCACTTACAACTATTCACTTTGATCCTCCCATTTGCTTAAAACACTGCCTCTGCATCAATCATTTTCGTGGCATACATTACCCTCTTGCATCAATCCTTTTCGCAACAGACATCAACATGTTCACTGTTATTAAAACAACTACTTTACTAATTTATTTTGTTCTCAATTATAGTTTATATAAGATGCTCATGCATATACCGTAATTTACTTTTCACATCAATAATATGTTATGTGAAAGATTGCATTATGCTTGAAGCTACAAAAATAAATCAGGATGTTGACAATAGAGACTAATTTAACATCCACAAGGCAGCTAACCGAAGACTGCAAGTACTTTGCAAACCATGTTTCCTAATTTTGGTTTGATTCAGAAAATTAGCATTCGACATCTAACTTAAAAGGGAACATATAATACAAAAAATAAATAAGGATGTTGACAATGGAGACTAATTTAACATCCACACGGCAGCTAAACAAAGGCTGCAAGTACTTTGCAAACCATGTTTCCTAATTTTTGTTTGATTCGGCAAATTAGCATTCGACATCTAACTTAAAAGGGAACATATAATACAAAAATAAATAAGGATGTTGACCATGGAGACTAATTTAACATCCACACAGCAGCTAACCAAAGACTGCAAGTACTTTGCAAACCATGTCTCGTGTTCGAGCCTCACTAGGATCTTGGCATCCTAGGACCTATGGCCCCTGGTATACTTGTAGGGGGCGGTGCTCCTTGAAGGGGGATTGCAAGAACATGCCATGTGCTGTCGTATGTCCTTAGGACACTGGCTAGTGCTACGACGTTAAAATATACTTCCTTCTTTCCTTCCTAATTTTTGTTTGATTCGGCAAACTAGCATCCGACATCTAATTTGAAAGGGAACAAATTTAAATTTATTGATACTTTTACCTACGCAATTCCAAGATGCAATGTCTAGAATTTTATATGTGAGAATGGCATTGATGATGAAAGGCATATGCATCAATATTATTCACAAGCAAGGTCGATACAAATTATAGGATAGGATCCTAATTCCTCAAGCAATGTTTATTACATTGAAAAATCATGCTTATAAATAACATTGAAATATTTGGGAGTTTGTTACTAGAGATATATAATGATGATCCCCAACATGGCAAGACTTAAAAAGGTTGTACATGTTCTCCACTTTGGCTATTGCAAGGCAGTGGGATAAGCTAGTTAGTCCCAAAAAAAAAAAAAAAAAAAAAAAAAAAAAAAAAAAACAAACCTGGAAACAGCTAGTCTAGTAAAAACTGGTTTATCTTCTTTCTTATTTTGGAAGGACCGAGAGGGAGCGCATTATATGAAGAATAAGAGTTCATAAGGTTATGTCTTATTGAGACTCTTAATTATGTTAATATAAATGTATGAACTTGTTGAGGCTATATAATCTTGTACAAGTGTGTAAATATAGTCTTTCCATTTACAGATCCAAGTAATATATCAAAATTTTATCTCTGTAATAACTTTTTGAAGTTTTAACTAAAAATACTGTAGTATAAATTTGATGCAGGTTCGTATGAGCTTAATCCAATGTTGAGGACAACCTTATGCTAAGGGAAGAGAATGTGACATTCCCCTAGAATATATGGTATAACCACGTCACAAGTCTTGCCAATAGACGTGTACTGCTCAATATAGGCCATATCAAGCAAAGCCTTCTTAGGATATGGAAGCCTATTTTCCACATCGCTCACCCTATAGGTGTCATCATGTGGATGCATCCCATTGAAGCCAAGTGAGCCAACATGAACCCTAACCTATTTAAGACCAAACCCTAGAACATGCTCACTTTTCCTCCATGATCTACTAGAACCTCGAATTGCTCTCCCAGGATAGGATCATCTTCAACAGCACGGCGTGCAACAATAGCCCCAACAACGCACTAGCATTAGCGTGAAGAGAGCCGACTCCAAACTACCTGCAATGAAGGCCTCATGACCGGGAGGTAGCTCTTCAGCAGCATGTATTTTGAGTAGCTATGTAGGTAGTTCATTAGGGAACTGGCATCCCAGATGAGTTACCATGTCCTGTCTTTAATAGACCTATTCTAAAACCCACAACTCTGATCATGAACCCTAATAAATGAACCCTTACTATAGGTTAGATGCATGTACTATAAAAACGAGTCAATGTGGATTGACCTACACTGGCACTCCCGCGTAATAACTCTACCAAGGGAGATCCTATTGCAGGAATAGCTTCAGGTACACCAGTTACAATCTTGACATCCCAATAGGATTAGTTGATCTTACAATTATTTATCGAGCTATGGATGATATATGATGATGGTTGATCATTGTTTGCACCTCTTATGTATGAGGGAAAAGGGATGGAGACCTAGTAGCCATTATTAGATGATGCTTCTAATTGGGCCCAATAATTCCTAATTATTATTTCATCCTGTGCATAGAGCCCACCGAGCTGTGGAAGCTATGTTGTGCTTGAGCACCAAACAACGAGGGCAGTGACGTGTGGAGATAGGGCCCTGATGAGCGTGGCTACTTAGACCCTTATAACCTAGTTCATGCTATTTGTATAGCATGCACAGGAGGGACGGATGGGAACGTGAATTGTCTCCTTTGAATCTAAATACAATAAGCGTTGATGATGATTATAAGACAACAAAAGATGCAAATTTTAAAGCAGTAGATCGTCTTGGCTATGATAGATTTTGAATCCTCAATGATGAAATAAGTATGTGTTGCCAATCTACTTGTCAATAATTGTTTTTATAGCATATATGTTGCAGCAGCAGACCCAATATTTGGGGTGGCTAGTCTTGCTTTTCTTCTTGTTTTCATTTTTTCTTTTCTCATTAGGTTTAAAAAGAACGAGATATTCTTACAACCCACTGCTGTTGGAGCCTTACAACTGATGGAACAAAAGTTTAGAGTTTGTTGTCTTCCCCGATTATATTCATTTACAACACAAATGGTTCTTATTGGGTTCAAATCGCATACATAAGAGGATCCTTGAAGCTTCTTATTGTATTCTCTTCAAATTCTTATACATCCTCGCCAGTTGATCTTTGAGATTTATTTGGGTGTGTTATCTTATGCATAGGCCGGTGGTCCTGCTCAGTGGATCATGATTATCCTCTGAGATCTTAATCCCGCCTGTGCATTTGTATATATCTTTCATCTTGGATTTTTAATAAAGTTTGACGACCTTCCAAAAAAAAAAATAAAATTCTTATACATCCTTGCGTCGATATAGACCTAGATGATCATTATGGCACCTTGCATTTTTGCGTGCTCTTTGATTGAGTCCCACGGGCCTATTAGCCTCGTGGACGATAAAAATTCATTCAACTAGAACCTTGATATTTAGTAGGTAATGCATTGTATACTTATGTTGGCGGACCCATTTTGTACTGGCACAAAATAGAAAGACTCTACTAGTACAATTCTTTGAAGCTAATACATCTGGCTTCTAAATCAGGAGATTATAAACCATAATAATGATGTGTTGGCAATGAAACAAGAGGGACCCTGAAATTTAGCTCATGTTCGAGGTGTTTTTTCTCATGAGTCGATTTTATCTCCCCTTCTAAGAGGCGTCAACTAGACCTTATTCGAAAGGTAGAAAACAGATAAGATAAGATAGAATCTTAACATCCACGGAAACCAATTACGTTATGGGACCCGATTGGGTCCCATAACCCAGATAGAGCAAATTCAATAATCCTAATTTTTCATCAAGGAGTTTAAAGGAGAAAAAAAATTCTGATGAAATATCTTGGCGACTGAGCCCATGCAGCTTTGCCGCGAGACACCTCCAAGAAATTTCATCAAAAATCTTATGCTCCTTAAAATTACCTCTTTTAAAAACATGCTCCTTAAAATTACCTCTTTTACCCAAAAAATACTTCGAGGCTCCTATAGTATACTGAAGACAATAATCAAAATTCCCCTACAATTTGGCTTTTTTTTCCAAGAGGCCCTTAATGTATAGGGAATGGCTTTTGCAATGCCATTCTGGCACAATGAGAGGGACCACACGAAAGTGGCAGGTGGGAGTAGGTCTCTCACTTGTGATGGAATGGCAAAGCAAAGGCCACTCCTAGGATGCTCCCTGAACCTATACAATGCTCTCATCATATAAATATGAGAAACCTCCCTTCTTGGTGACAGCTATCACCAAAAAGATCCTTTTGTCTAACTCAGACCATTTATGATGACCAAGTGTCTGAGCGAAGGACACGAAGGTGTCATTGACCATCCATTCACTACTATACTGCAAAAGCATACATAAATATTAGCACACGACAATAATCATATAAATAATATGCCACCACGAAGTGTGGCCTATCCATCAACTTGTAAGGCGAAACATGCATAATGCAACAGAAGCAGGAATTCCTACTCTGGTTCGAACTCAAATGGGTTTGAGTTAGGTTCAGGGCCTCCAAGTAGCAATAGACAGAATCATGATAATGGATCTGACTGGCATATAATATTGGCTAGGGTACTCCACTCGATCTGCCCTTCTGTGCACACTTTGCAAATAGGTTGAGGCATGTTGTGCCATGATTGTACCCTTTTGGATACGTGGTCTCAAGGATTCACCCTACGGGACTCCTCAAGGTTACGTCTCGCTGGTTTGATGAGGAAGGTATAAGACAAGTCATGTCTAGGAGCACAATGGATCTACAGGCGAGCTAGAGGATCGTAGCACACGTCCTTATCCGTCTTAACCTCCAAACTCTGAGTCAAAGCGACACCTGATCCAAGAGGTATCACACGCATACCGATCCACACACAATGATTGACTATAGGTCTAGCCCACTCTAAAGACCCCAATAGTCGCGCTTGGCAAGGTCCAACCTCCAGATCTCCATTTCTCCCTTTCTCTAGTGCTCAATCACTTCGTAGCATCTACAATCAAGTAGGCCCTTATGCATTGGTCCAACTTAATGGAATTCATGGGGGGGTTTAGATAGGATCATCCATACATCTACTAGCTTTTAAGTCTCTATCACCCTCCTTCAAACATAAGAGGTGCATATTGGTTATAATACATCCATCCAATACCCATAACTAAGAATCAATTAAACATCTAACAATCATCTACTCAAAGAAGGGTCAATTCCTAGTTACCAGTCAATTTATCTAGGCATCATACACGTTTCACGGCTCGATTTGTTATCACGAGGTGTCTCCGGCCTTCTAGGTTACTACTGCTCCTTAGAACATGAATTCAATTTGGAGTTAGGTATGTAACTAGGTTTGCCCAACTTAATATGGCAGTTCGCACTTGGTCAATAGATTTAAGCCAAGTGGCATCTCAGTTAGGGATTAATTAAGTAAGCTTAATTAATTAGCCAATATAGTTATTTAGCAACTCTAATTAGTTATATTAGTACTAACCTTGCTAACATAATTACTTAGCATAATGACTAATTATGGTGATGTATCATACTGTATATGTATTATTGGCATATAATGTGCTAGAACGTCATAATTTCTCTATAAAATAGAAGTTGAGGAGGCTTTTGGTAAGACTCGACAAGCTACAGGTCCAAATAGAAGCTGGAGAGGCCTTTTGGGCACGGATCATGTGGATTTTGCAAGTTTTAGCAAGCTACAGCTATTAATCACAGATCTGACGAGTTCCAGATGAGCATAAGCAATAGCATAAGGCTTGGTTCAAGCACAGAAGCGATGGCTGAAGCAAAACTATAAAAGCAAATAAGTTTTGAAGAGCTTGCTACTGACATGCTAAATTGGTTCAATACCTCTGTACCGACTCTTACCTCTGTTCTTACCCGCTGAGTAGAATTGACGGACCAGTCTCCATTCCGTAATGTAGGAGGATGCTACATGACATAATGAAAAGGTTCCTTCAAGTTAACTATTATAGTTTTTGAATTAAAAAAAAAGAAAAGAAACACAGATAGATTTCTTTCATTCATTTGTTGCAACTAAATTGTCAGCAGATATGAATGTATACAGATGCCTCCAGCCTAAGATCAAAGGGAAAGCCCTGCAGTCTTTACTGCAGCTACCAACACAGGTGGCACTCCACAAGATTAGGTGTCCTGAGAAATCTGTGTATTGGAGCTTGAATCTTACTCCAGACTCCACATTGAATATCATAGACAACAACAAATGCTGAAATTAGATCATAACTTGTAGCCACCAATTTGTGTGCCTTATTTTCCTTGTCCACAACCACGCCAACTGTAGGAACAAATCTCTTTCAAACATACAGCAGAGAAGGCCACCAGAGGAAGAAACAACTGCATCCATTAGTCATAGGCAGTATACGTTATCCAAAAAGAATTGATTTAGCAAACTGCAACTTAACGTCCATAAGCTTAGAAGATTACCAGTATACTAACTAAAAAATATGCAAAACAACCTTTTACGCATGAAATAGCAATCTACATCACGACAACTTATATAAATTCATCACACAACATGACAAAGTGCCAAGAACCTGTAAGTGTGATGATCATACGCAATATTCAAGTATTATACTGGTATGTACAAAGGATGATCATCACACGGATACAAAAAGC
>JAANSK020222418.1:0-14292 GCA_011763485.2 Isoetes engelmannii
GCAGTGTTGGCCGCAGCATTGGAAATGTTGATGAGCAAGTTTCAACGCTCTAAGCAGCTGCTCGGCTATAGCTTCCACGTGTTGGGCAACTGTGATGAAATGGCGCTATGTTTGGTTGTGAAGCTTGTGTCTTGAAGCAGATGAATCTGATATTCTCGTGCCCTAATGTTTGCATCAACCATACCATACCTAATAAATGCCACCACGCCACTGGGGGCATCTCCAAATCCCCTGACACCTTAGCTAAAAACGCAGAGCTTTGCTTCAACTTTAGATGGATCTAAGCCGCTTACTGAAAAACTCTTGGGCCACGACTGGGTTTGACATGCAGAGGTCGAGCTCCTTGTGTTAGAGCCATGCAGCTCCTACTTTTGGCTGGTTCAATCCGGCGACAGAAGAGTAGAAGAGGGCTCTGCTGCTCGTGCCGTAAGAAACCTTGAAAGGTAGATGAAAGGAGTAAGATGATGCCATGTGGCAACAATTAATCTCAACCTTTGGATTTAGGGTTCGACCCACGGACAGACTTACCGTATAATATTATAATATAGGATGTTGCTTGTTGCGTGAAGCTAGAAGGTTGTGGTACTGGCAAGGCCAAACTTGTTAGAGATCTATGTTTGGCAGTTTGGTATAGTGATGGACTTCATCCTTTTTTGTAACACTCTGGTTTGGGTTTCATTCCGTTTTCACAACTCTGGTATGTTGATGAAGGACATTTTTGGTGTAGAACTAAGCACTAAAAAGTACATTTTTAACCATTAAAGATATAGGTTACAAATGGATGAGATGGAAGATGTATTACCTATTTAAAGAATGTTGGTTTATTTTTACATGGTGCCTTGGTTACAATTACAGAGCCATAGATTTTTAGATTTTTGTTTGGCAATAGAGTATTTATTGGTTTCTATGAAAAGTGCAATAGCTTTTCGTAAAAATTGAAGGGCTAAAAATTGTGGTAGCAAGCATTTGACACTATTCAATACTTCATCTATATACCTGGAGTAAAAAAGGAGAACTGTGTCTCTGACATGAAGCAACTTTTTTTTGAGTTTATTATCGTGCCATTTTTTTTGAAGTCTCTTCCTAGCCAGAACACGTAAATATGTATCCTGGTAAACTTCATCTAGTTGCAATTGATAGACCCTTTCGCCGAGTGCGGCTGAAGGGTTTCTAATAGTTGCCAATTGAAACTGGAGTATGGGCAGTTGAAATTGAAACGGAAGAATTACCTCCTACCCATATACAAGTTTGAAGGGAATCTGACACGTGGCAACTTTGCAGGAAGTGTTGTATGCCCATAGCACAATGGGAAGCTTGTCTTGCCAATTTGTCCTACACAGATCATATAATTCTAAAACATGTAGATCGACGTTTTGTTGGTGCTCTCAGCAAGGCCGTTGCCTTGCGAATGATAGGCCGTGCTTTTGTTGTGGTGGATGCACAGATACTGAGTCAAAGTCGTATTAGAGCTATTGATAAAGTGAATTCCACGGTCACTGACCAATTCCACGAGGCAGCCAAATCTGGTAATTACCTGGTTGTACAAGACCTTTGCCATACTAGCAGTCGTGTTATCTGATAATGCACAGGCTTCAACCCATTTTGTAGTATAATCAGCGATGACCAATATGTAGCGAGCTCTGGTGTGCTGTGCAGGGGGCTCAATGGGTACCGACAAAGTCCATTTTGCACATGGCAAAAGGAGTTGGAACAGCTAGGAATTGTGGTGGACATGCATCACGGGCTGTTGGGTGCCCCATTCATTGGCACGGATCACACTGCTGTGCAACCCGATGTGCATTCTTGAAGAGAGTGGGTCACCAATAGCCGATTAGAAGCAACTTTTGGGGCGTGTTATATCCACTAAAATGTCTTCCACCTGGTCAAGCATGGGTGTGATAGAGAAGCTCCTCTGTTTCGTGGGAAACGAAAGAACACACTGCAGCAGCACCCGATCAGTTGCTGCTCAATACAAAATGTCTTCTACCATGGTATGATAGCGGGCTTCTCTTAGAAACTAAGCCCAGAGAGCCTGATTCTTGGCAGCTGATGAATGCAAATCCTTAGATGGAAGAATGCCATACAGATGAAATTGAACCTGATCATGGTAACAATCATCCTTGGGAGATGCCGTGGCTGCTTCCGTATTATCATGGCATTGTTGTGGCAAGAAAAACCGGAACATCAGGGAATGAATCATTATTGTCCATGAGAGGATCATTGTTGTGGATTCTGGACAAATAATCTAGTACAGCATGAGATTTTCCAGGTTAATGGATGATTTCAAATGGGGCAAATTCGGCAAATTCTTGTAACAGCAGGATCCAATGGGCAATGCGACCCGTGGGTGTTAGAACAAAGCTTGATGATCCACGAAGAATTTGAGTTGGATGCCCAGAAGATAGTGTCAGAACTTTTTGACAGAAAAGTTGAGGTCAAGGGCTTCACGCTCACTTGCAGAAAAGTTCTGTCCTGATTAACTTGCGGCTAGCAAATCGGATGGGCTTATCCAGTTTAGAAGAAAAAGGTTGCACTAGAATAGCACCAATGGCAAATCGGGAGACATCGACATGAACATAAAATGGTTTGGACCAGTGGGGTGGTGTGAGGCTCATCAGCCTCTGGGAACCATTTTCACGCTTTTTCACCACCTGTTAATTTGTAATGAGGTGCCCCCATGGGTGAAAGATCAGCAATCAAGGTGGAGTAATATATCTTGCCCATAAAGCTTCTGATCTCCTTTATATTTTTGGGTGCAGAGGCCATCATAGTAAAATTGATTTTTGCCGGGTCCATGGTGATGCCCATTTGACTAACCACATGGCCAAGTAGTGCCCCAGAAGTGACACAGAAGGAGCTCTTTTTCGAGTTTAAGCTGATCCCCGTGTCTGCACAGCGTCGAAAGTTCTGAGCCACTTTGGACAGATGCATATTCCTGCTGCTATAGGCCGAGAAATCATCCTGAAAGAGCTGTAAAAAAGGATTTACAGACATGAAGTCACAGAAAACCCGTAACATGATCCGCTGAAACGTGCTGGGGGAATTTGATAGTCCGAAGTGCAAAACTTTGTAAGTACACGTCCCCAAGGGTGTAGTAAAGGTCGTCTTTAGTTGATCTTCTGGCCGAATTAAAATTTGATTATACCCAGAGAGGCCATCCATGAACGAGTACATCTCGTGGCCAGCAATGTCTTCCAATACCAGATCTGTGAAGGCAGAGGAAAATGGTCCCACTCCGTGGCTGCATTTAGCTTCCTATAATGATTTTCCCATTCTTTTTCAATATCACCACAATGGGGTTGATCCATTTGGAATGCTTAGCTTCATATATCAATCCTGCAGTGAGTAGTTTATCTAGAGCTGCTTCCATGCGATCTTTATAGTTCGGATTGAGCATGTACTGCCGTTGATAAAGTGGCTTGGCATCTGATTTCGTAGGAATGGAAAGTTGGCCCAGAGCAAGGTCAGTATCACAGAGATCAGAATAATTCCAGAAAATATGTCAGAATTCCATTAGCAGCTTAATAAGATCGGCACAAAAAACATCTGGAATCGGGGCAGTTTAAACCCAAGGTTCACAACTTCTAAAGGAGGTGTATTAATGTGAGGCCAAAGAGTCGACTCCACAAGAGTGTGAGCAGGTGGATAATTGAGAGCAGGAGGATCTGATGAGATGGTGGTGAAAAACAAAGGAGTGGTGGATTGTGGAGGTGATCCTGAAGAGGGATCTGAAGAAGAAACGGTGAACGCAAGTGGTAATTCCCCGGGAGTGCAGTTATAAAAAACCGTAGAAACCATGTGAGTGTAAGGGACGGGGATTTTTTTTTGCCTAACCATACCGTATAAGTATGGAAAAATGTTTTTTTTTTTTTGCTTAAATTCCATATAATTATATAAGAAATATGGGAGGGGTATATGAAATATGAGGGAAATTTTTGAAGGAAAATTCCGTATAAGGGTTAATTTCTCTTGACTCTATGCACGCACACGCCCTATGTGTCTTACATTAGCTGGACACTCCGGGGGTAATTCAGATGGAGAATCAAATGAAGAAGGAGTGGAGTCTAGTGGAGGTGTAATAGTTATGGGAGCGGGATCAAGTGGTATGATATCAATGTGATAGGAATTATACACTTATGGGTTAAACAAGCCGTAAGAGCACTACATTATAGAGCTCGTTGTTGGCCTACGGATCTGGAACAATAGAAGGAGGTTGTTGAGTGGAACATGAAGCAACCATCAATATCCTTTTCCGGGTCACTATCAGAGAAATGGCCTTCATTATGCTCAATTGAGATGATCTGCCACGTGGTAAGGTCTAGGGCTACAGTGAACTTGTCATCATAGATGACCAACTGGTCCTGCCTCCAATTGTGCTGGCCTTGAGCATGTCATAAGAATGGTCATCCCACCAGCATTTCGTAATCACAGGGATCCTGCTCTCAAGTTGCAGAACCCCAAAATCCAGTGTGAAGATAAGATCGCCAACTTTAAATTGGATGTTATTGGCTATCTCGGAATTACTCCATTCGCCAACTTGATATCATATGCTGGAGGATGCAGAAAATGGAATCCCATACATCGTTTGAGTTTGTCGGTAATAAGATTCACAACACTACTCCCATCAATTTGGACTTGTGCTATCCTGTGAGAACTGACATATGCTTCCATGGTAGAAGTAGATGTGCCCACGGCACCAACCATAATAGTTTGAAGAGGGCTGGAGGATAAAAACATGGGATAGAGGAGAATGTAGTGCGAACAAACTCATGGAAATTTTGATGTTCTGAAATGCTGCAAGAAGCTCCCCTGAAAGAGAAGTGACTTGCAGTTGGGGAATCTTTAGAAGTTGGAAAATGACAGGAAGGGTGCGATGGATTTTGGTACCGGTGAGGGCTTCTTGGACTTCCAGTGGAACAACAGGTTTGGTAGGCAAAGGTACCTCAGGAATCGTGGGGAGATGAGTGACAGCCTCTTGAAATATCTGGGCAGCTACTGGAAGATCTATTGGCTCCTTGCCTTTTCTTGCCCAAGTGGTTGCGAAAACTGCTTCTGGAGGCATGCCAATCTGAGAAAGCCGTTGCTTTAATTACCAGAGCCTGTGTTGTGTTTCAACACTGAGATTAGTAATTTTTGGCACTGGAGATGTGGCCAGTACCATATTAACAGGGTGAATGTCATGGACATGGACCTCCATAACCCAATTCGATGCACGCCCGGGGGGTGCACCTATCATATGGGGGTACGTCATGTGCTTGCAAGGGGTTCCCCAAAACCCCCCTATATACGCCTTAGAAATCCACCAAAAACCCCCATTTCAACCACATATTGCCCCAGAATTACCCAAAAAAACCCAATCTATAAGAGTATATGTAAGTTTGGACCTAAAAAAAACCCAAAAAATTTATTCAAAAACCAAGGACCTCAAAAAAAACCAAGGCAGTTGATGGCAGTCGTGAATGATGTGCCCACGCTAATCACAATGGAAGCAGGTGATCCTGCTAGTGTCCCTAGAGGCTGATGGTTATGCTGCAATAGCATTTGTACTCTGCACGGGGAAGGCCGCGGTAAAGTGTAGTGACTGTGGATTTGGGGCACGTCACTCCTCCATACTATGATTATTCATGTTGTAGCGCTTGCAATGTCATGGGCCCATCAGTGCATTGCATTTTGTGACGTGATGACCTGGTGCCGAGCAGTGGCTGCACCAGATATGATTGCGATTTTGCACCGGCCTAGCAGCTTGTGGTGGAACTGAATACGTGGGCAAAAAGCTTGAAGAACAGAGGGGTGCGCGTGGCGATGTTCACAGAGTGATTTGTTGCTTTTATAGACTCTTCACGAGTTTTTGGGCTTTGCAGCTATGTGTAGACCCGTATTTGATGATTCAACCCCTGCAGAAACCATGCAATACAGTTGGCTATTCGAGGGCGTTTCCATCAGCTTGGTTAACAACAACGAGCTTCAATCTGCAAACTCCCTTGAAGATTCTGTAGGCAACTGCTACTGGTGATCCAACTAGGTTAACAGCTGGGAATCATGTTTCGTGCAGCTGTAATGTGTCAATAATGCTTGTCACATGACTGACCAATCTTAGTTCCAGTTGCATTTATTAGCCAACAATCATTCTTTAGGCTGACCTTGTAGAGTGGTGCTGAAGAGATGGAAGTTCAGGAGTGGGTCTTGATGGCCGTTGACAATGGCCAAGGGCTTAAATTTACCAAGATGGGGTGCATCACTCTATTCCGTGGAGGGCTTGCCGCGCAGAGTCCCAAAGACAAGATAGTTAATCTTTACCTTGGCAATGGCAGCAGCCACGACAATTAGGAGATAAAGGCTGTAGTGGTTGGTGGACATGAGGAAAAGACTATACGATAGGTTGCGGTGGACAGGAAGGTGCCGAATAATATATGGAAGGAAGTGTAGGCAGGCTGCGTGGTATATTGCGAAAATGGATTTGTGGGTAGGGATGGTGAAGCAGAAGTTGGCAAGTAAGTTGGAGCTAGAATATATATAGCGACCGGGATGTAGCCTGCAGGTGTAGGCGTTGTGGTAGCAGGAAGTGAAGATTGAGCATAAAAAACGAGGAGAGGGGAAGGAACATTTTGCGGAACAGAAGCAGAATTTAATTGTGGGGAAAGAGCTAGTGCTGGAAGTGAGAAAAGGTCAAACTGAAAGGATTTTCTAGGTTGTAATATGCAGGAAGCCATTCTGGAGATAGTTGAGGTGATGTTGTTAGGAGATGGAGCCGGAGTGTAGATGGGAAAGACAGGAGGTTGGCAAAGGAACATCATAGGACGAGAAAGTGGTAAGGATGGTGTTTGAGCCTTGATCGATGGTTGGGCTGAGGTTTGTTGTATTCTACGCAGATGTCACTCCATTCTTGTTGATGCTTGTTGAAGGACTTGATCGATGGAGAATCTCTGATAACTCATAAACAAAATGAAAGAAGAGCTGGAGCCCTGGCAGTAGGCACCAATGTTAATATACCAAGGTTGGGGCAGACAAAATTGAGCAAATTCACTGCTTAGCAATGATCTTTTGCAGCCAAGGAGTCTGCCAAATGAAGTGTCACGCGGGATTTTCAGAAAACAAGGGGAAATTTGCTAACACAGATAGAGAACTTATAAGAGATCAATGAACACTTAGACAAATTTGAACATAGAACAGACATTGAGGCAGGTAATGACAACACTTTATTGAAATTATGAAGCAAGAAGATACATTGAAATGGATGTTGAGATCATATAAAAAAAAAAAGAGTA
Organism: Isoetes engelmannii; assembly: GCA_011763485.2. NCBI lineage: Eukaryota > Viridiplantae > Streptophyta > Lycopodiopsida > Isoetales > Isoetaceae > Isoetes > Isoetes engelmannii. Next base: position 7,266 of record JAANSK020222418.1, read on the forward strand.
CAAAGCAATTTCGGCCTAAGATTGCGGAACTGGATCGGGAGCAATGCTATTGGAAACTAAGGGCTCAGGTAGAACTTTCGGTCCCTTTGTCAATCTGGGATATATCTTCTTATAGAAGTAGCCATGTTGCGTCATGATAGCACATAATTTGTGCTTGAAGATATCCGGGAATCGTGTACCTGCGAGATCTGTACTTGCAAAATCGGAACTCCCATTAGGCGCTATGGTAGAAAAATTTGTACTTGTGATATTCATCCTGTGAGGGTTTTCGTGGTGGCAACCGTTCCTTCTTCCATGGCACCAGTCGTTGCTGTGTCCGTGGTCGTAGTCGTGGCCATGGGTGCAGCCGTTGTATCTTTTGTGGTTAGCTCCGCGCTGCTTCCCGACCGTGGCATCTGTTGCAGACTTCTTCTGAGTTACTGCTTCCTAGATGAAGAGCCTGCGCCTGAATATTTGTATAACATTCACGAGGTGTCAATGTTAGCAAAGATCATCAACAATGCAAAGGTTAATTATGCTTCTACCAAAAGGGCAAATGGCATCCTGGTAGAGGGTCGCTCGGAAGATGGACCCGCTGACCAAGCTGGCATCGATCACCCTACAATAATATATCTGGTACCAGACATTATGCGCCACCTCGAAACAACTAATGTTTGCAGACCAAGGAGCCACAAATGAGGTGGTGAACCTAGAGAATCAGCTATGCCTGAAAGAGACTATAATAAAATTATCATGAACGACTTGGTGCAAGCACGGCAAAAGGCAAACATGTACGATGAATGATACGAGTGCTTGAACAAACACGTACAGTTCTGGCACAAGCCCGGACTATGTTTTCCAGCCTCCAGGCCAGTAACGAGTCACGACCATTTGCAACAACTGACCAACTTGTTGCATGCCGATCCCTTGTGCCCAAGTCATGAGGACGCAAGTGGGTGGCCTCGCGAGTACCTGTATGAAGAGCAATGGCATGCCATCCCAAACTTGGACTAGGGGGTTTGTCCTTTATGCCAAGAGGGACTTTCTCAAGTGGGTTGGTATACGCTGGGATGTGGCCATCAGTTTCATATGAAGTGCATGATGGAATCTATGTTGACTAGCTGATTATGCCCGTTGCAATGTGGATGGATAATTCCCGAGGTACAATATGCAGTCTTCGAGGTGGCACTTGCAAGAATTCTAGATTAACCCAACTATTGCTACGTCAGCAGGCGCAATGGCATGTGGCATATATTTGACACCACGTACGAGACAAATGTCTATCGCGGAACTAAAATACCACGCCTCGGCGAGGCAATACCAGACCCTAATAGGGATATGCACCTAGCTCCTCCTCGATGCGTGAGGGATGTAATGTAATGGCACCATGCAGTGTAGTGTAATGTAATGACACCTGTATTTGGTGAAACCTATAAGTATGTTATTGGGCGGGTATTTTTTTGGACATATAATTCTTGGGACTTGTCCTTGGTGTATGTCGTATACAACAACACCTATTCTGGTTGTGGAAATTTTGGGCATGTACTATTGGAAACTCAAGGACATTGTAAATTAACGAAACTTTGGTAACTTTGGACATGTAGATGTGTACTATTGGAGCAAGGAAAACTTTGTAACTATTGAAACTTTGGACATGTACTGTTGGATTTTGAGCAACTTTGTGCTATTAGACATGTTGAACTTTGTGCTAATTTGGACTTTGTGCAATTGGACGTACTATTGGACTATGTATGATTTTGTATACTTTGCTTATATGTATGGATGAAAACTATGCACGGATATGGACAAACGGGCTCATATACTTTGGACAGCAATTACTTGTATTGCATAATTTTACTTGTGACATAAATTTTGATCCACAATCACTTGTATCGGCGTAACAATATTTTTGTACTGCATTTGCATAAAGGAAAGAAGCTGGTATTATTTTTTCCAAATCGTTGAATTGCAATAAACGACATTCCACCAAAACTTTTTTGTAGCCTTCTACCTTAAACAAAGATCTCGTGCATGGTGATAACTACTCATACCCCTCATGATCATCGAACGCTAACCTCCTTTTTCGAAGACCTTTAGTTCCAGACTGTCCAATCTCTGTGTCTTCTAAGCTCACCCCCTGTGTCTACCTCAATATCAGCTGCATCTTCCATGCTGCTGTCATCCGACTCTTCTGACAAGTCGCCAGTTTGCTCGTCTGCGTCCTCGAAGTGCGTGACCACAATCCCTAGATTACGTTGATGACTTGCTGTCATCTTCATTATCCTCAAAGTCATCTTCCTCAACATCAACATTGCTTTCAAATGATGGAAAACTCAATTTCTCTTCCCACTTGTTGTTGTTGCGTTTTAGGAGCTGCTAGTTCGAGAAATTGAACATCAGCTTGTTAGCTTTCTTGTGAAGCAATCGATTACGTGACACTGAGTGAATGTATTTGTAGGCACTCTAGTACCTCTCGCTTGCACAATTTGACGAAACCAATGTCATTGCAAGTGCTTCTAACGTCCCTGTCACCTGATCGTGCACCTACCACCATGCATATGCCTCCATGCTCGATTTTTCCTTGTGGGCTTGTATCGCTTCACCCAATTCCTCATCACCCACCGACCAGTTAAATTCTGGTACTCCGTTAGCTTCGTCAAGAAGGTCTTGTAATCGGATGGATTGGGATAGTATCCTTTGGCAACCTTCTTCAAATACCCCATCACCTCCTTGTTGGCATATTGGCCCATCTCATGGTTAGCCGAATCCAATGTATGGTCGGCACCGTATATATGTGAGTAGGATTTAACCCAACGAGTTATGACATTAGCCAGCAATTCCTTTTCGTTTGGCACTGCCAAATGGTTGATCAGGATCAATGTTTTGTAATGAGGCCTGCACAGAATGCCAGCACCTCCAAACCTTGCCACCGCTTGCAGTTGAAGAATCGAGTCTCCGCAAGGCATAATAGACAAGCCTCATACATTTCACTACATCTTCAACACCTTTCCAAAACGATTCACGTGCAATTAGGTCTCTAAGTTCGTGAGCTTCTTGGCGAGCCGTGGCCCCTTTACTTCCACTCTACTTTCTCTCCCAATCGAAGAACTCTATCTGATTGAAGGTGTTGACGACTCAATCGCGATATCTTATCAATCTCTCTAGAGAAGTATGATCGGTAGCAAAACATGTTAACCCAGGGTTTATAAGTGACATGTTTTTAACCCGCAAGTACTTGTATATGGGATACACTCCAGTCTTCTTAGTCATGAACTTCATAACTCGACGTCCTTTGAGAATTGGGTCTTTAAACCATGTATAATTACGATACATGTCCTTCAACAATAAATTCAAATTGACACTCTACACTGTGTAATCCTGGGAATTCAGTCTCCAACATTTCTCCTGCTAGCTTGCAGTTCGCAGCATTGTCCATCACGATTTGAAATATTCTTTTCGGCCCAAAGCTTTCAATGATGGCCTTCGTTTTTTCATAGATCCAATTCGCTGACACAGAATCATTTTTGGTTTAGACGGACTTCAAAAATGCCTCACTTCCAGGATAAACAATCATGTAGTTAATAAAGTGATCTTTGTTTTCTTTTATGTGGGGTCGAAGTATGGGGTCCGATCATATCCCTGGCCACATAGAATGTCCTAGAGCAGGTGCGAAAAGCCTTTCTAGCCCAAGCGCTTGGGATAAAATCCATAGTTCTATATCAAATTCTACATCAGGTGACATGTTTTTTGCCTCTATAGAGGGCCGTACTTGATCGCCGCATCAACTACTTTCAGAAGGTAGTCATGATGAGCAATGAACGTCTTCTCAACCTTGCTTATACCGTGACTATGGGTCCTGCTGGAAGTAGAGACGAGCTCAGTGGTTCTCCTGATAGACTGCGCAGTAGCACAGGTGCATAATGAGGAGGATCACAACAATCTATGGCAATACCTTGATGATCGCTTCCCCAGCAAGCTTTGGGATTCTAGTGCCCTGGAGCAGGTTAAGAATGAACACTACTAAGCAACGGGGAAATTTGACACCTAGAGGGTGTCAATGGCAAAAAGATATTTCAAAGAGACATTTTTCTAGGGGACGTATGTCAAAAGAGGCATTTTAGTAGAATGGTCTTACTCCAGCTCAACTTTGCAAGCAAACATAAGAATTGTGCAGGGGCTTACCAGAAACGAAATGGGCAATATATCAAGGAGGCAAGACTATTATTAGTTATCATAGGCTTTCTAATCCCTAGACATGTTATGTGTAGCCTTGTGATTCTCTTGCTTTTATTATTTCTGTTGTGACTATTTGAACTATGTGCCCATTGTTCTTACTGGGCCTTTGACATGTTTTATTTCATGTCATTTTCTTTCATGATGGGACATTGCCCCCTTGTCTATTTTGGGCTTAAATGCTATATATGTATTATGTCGCCCATAACCTTTTGTAGCCCCTGTGGTTGACAAACGTCTGTCTGTCTGTCTGTCTGTCTGTTTGTCTGTCTGTCTGTCTGGGTTCGAAAAATACTCGGTAAGCCCCTTTGTTTGTCTGGTCCAGTTTTAAAATTGCCGTTCTAAACGTTTGGTCATCTGAAAAATTCCAGTTTAAAGAAACACAGTCTAATGTAAAATATGCTTTATTTATATCTTGATATATATTAAATCCGGTGCATATGCTGTATAGGCGGCAAATTATCTGGTAAAAATATTTTTCGAATCATGGTCTGTCTGTCTGTCTGCCTGCATGTCTGTCTGTCTTAGTTTTAGAAAAGTTTGTAATGCTGGGCAGAAAATCAATTTGAATTGATTCCATGCTAATGCAATCGATCCGAGCCATCGGATCAGGATTCTAGGAAGGGACGAGCCATCTATATATACATCTTTTGTTCACATCACCACTTATCGGTGTCTTCTTACAGCAGCATTCCCTATTTCCCTGTGCTTCCCTCCCTTCCCGCCCTGGTCTCCTCCTTTTGTGACTTTTTCATTTGAGATGATTTAGAGATATGCTTATCTTTCCAACCAATTTTTCTCCTTGTTATTATCCGCCCGTTGGGTGATGCTCTTTGTCCACCCGCTGGGTGATGCTTTTTTTCTCCACCTATTTGGTGATGCTCTTCTTTTTCTCCGCTTGTTGGATGATGCTATATGTGTGTATATATGTATACTCTCCACCCACTAGGTGATGCTCATTATTTTGGTGATGCTCTTCTTTTTCTCCGCTTGTTGGATGATGCTATATGTGTGTATATATGTATACTCTCCACCCGCTAGGTGATGCTCATTATTTTCCACCTACTTGGTGATGCTCTTCTTTTTCTCCACCCATTGGGCGATGCTATATGTGTATATATGTATATTCTCCACCCTCTGGGTGATGCTCTTTTTCGCTTCTTGGTAACATTGTTTCCTCTGCATATATAAGATGTTTTTTATTCACACTAATGTCTCATGGGTGTTTTTCTGGCGACTCATTTGTTAAGGGACTGCTCGGCCGCATTGGATAACTATCTTGTTTTCTCCTAACAATTAACAGGGTTCTTGCCATCTAGTTCGCATTTTTTCAGGGTTTTGTCACAGCTCATCTGGCGTGGATGCGCATTGCACATGGCTTCACCAACTTTTTATCTCTCTCTTCGAGGCACGCGAGGCAAATGCATGTTGCATGTGGCTTCACCAACTTTTTTATCTTGCTCTTCGAGGCATCATCGAGGTCGTTGGCGACCATTTCTCATTAGGGTTTTCCTCGAAAACCCGAAAGGGCGGGGGTTTTTTATCCCGATGAGAAGTTGTCGCCACTGCCCTCACTCTGGCCTCTGCATCATTCTTTTTTCATTCATGGGGTAGCTCGATGTTGTTCCTATGGTCAGCTCCCCATTCAATTTCTCCAAACATCGTATACTGCTGCTGTGATGAATGACAAGCCAGGTTTTTCTGTGTTTCTTGCGAGTCCCGTCCTAGAATGGATATTTGTAAGATCAATGAAACCAATTTCACCTTACAACAACAAAAGTACCACAAGCTTCACAGTTAGGTCGATTACGTCAATTCCAACATATCTAAGAAAATTCACACGTCATCTAGGAATTGCCATGAGTCTTCATATAAATTATGAGTCAAATGTCGTTGTCTATATATTTATTTATTCATTTTTTGTCTTTAATAACTCAATGTAGATGTAGTGAAATGTGTACATCGATGAAAGTTTCTAGAAGCTTGTAGGAGGAAAGTGGGAGTCTCTTGCGCAACCCAAAGTACCATCACATAAATATTCTTAGTCTTGTTAGAGAAGTAAAACCAAAAGACCTGACAAGTCTAGAGAAAATCAAACCGAATATTATGAGATCATCCAAAGGTACATATATGATATCTATTGACATAAATACTCCTACCTTTCATGTTAGGCCCAATGCGAGTGTCGTAAATATAACGCCATTGTGTTTGAGCCAGTCTTAAATCCAGAAAAATCCGCGAAGTCCAGAAAAAGGTCGTGTGGTTTTTTTTTTTCCATATGGCTTTAACATGTCAAGACACAAAAAAACGGTTGTCCAAAAAACCACCGTGTATTTTTTTTGGCTCAAACACGACGCCCTTTGACATTTAAAGTGCTCGGGCCCAATGGCTATATATAACCACACCATAATGCAAAGAAGCAATACAATATGTTGCATTACAACCTGATATTTTCTCTCGTGTTGGGCACGTTGGCTTCCTACGCAGGTTAGATTGATTATTATTTATATATATGCGCTTTCATATCCTAAGATGCTATTAGTGACAAGTGTTGAAGGATGGATTGCAGATGGTTTTGGAGGGGGTTTTCATTTAGGCCCTCAAACCCTACGTGATGATGGAATGAAACAAGATGGCAATATGTATGATTTTAAACTCAACAAGGATAATCGTAACTTTGGGTTTGTGAGGTTAGAGTTCCATCTTAGAAATGCAGGCTCAGACCGTTCTATTTTAAGGCAAAACCTGCAAACAATATTCACCAATGCCAGAAGGATTAATGTGGGGCTCATTCTCCGCTTCTATTACATTGGAG
>JAANSK020222529.1:0-14292 GCA_011763485.2 Isoetes engelmannii
ACTACCAGTATATAAAGGCAAGGAGATTTCTGTTGTAAGCATCAATTCCTCTAGCACTTGCTCTCTTGCAATGACACGTCCAGCAGCAGCGCCTAACACTAAGCCCGCAAAGGCTGATACCATTGCTTTGCTGAAAAGAAAAGAGATTGAATGCAAGAAGCATGGTGTGGCAATGGAAAAAGCTGAGCTGATAAAAAGGCTAAGGCAGGAAAACGCCCATGGTCTAGCATTGAGGCTTGCATGGTGGCTATTCTAGGGAAATGAAAGCTCAATCCTGGAGTCACTTCCAGGACCACTCCTCCTGATTCTTATCTTCTCATCCTTGAATGCTTCCACATGGGATCTTGGTCCACCTGCAGTTCCGACATCTTGGCACAAAGATTCTGCTACAATGATGCATTGTCATCTTCAATTTTGCGTTGCCACCAATCCGGCATGTCTCTGCTTGCTTCAAACCCTGGCTAATCTTCCACAGCCTTATAATTTATGCCTGACACAGACCCTATTTACCCAGCTTTACCCAGCCACGTTCTTTGTCTTCAATGATCTCTGCAATTTTGCACAGAAGGCCCATCTGCGAATGATGTGTTTGTGATGAGTGTACACATCACATTAATTGATATTTGTTACACCCAGGTTCTTGCCCAAATTAACTTCCAACATGCCTGGCCCAGCCAAGCTTCATGAAGGTGCTATCCTTTGTTAAATTTACACCAATTGTCCAAAAATGGATACTCCCATCTTCTGATTCCTTGCATGAGAGGTCTGGACCAGAGATAACAGAAGGCCCCCAAATGGATGAAAATAAGGATAACTTCGAGACTATGCAAGTCACATGGTGGGAGTCTATCCCTGTGCGGAACTAGGTGTTCCCAGCCAACTACTTCAATTGTTGGAAGAAGAGATGGAGGCCGACGATCGCTAGTGACCGCATCGAGTTCAACACTATCGATTACGGTTGGAGCCCTACCAACAAGAAGAAGCTACCCAACATCGTGAAGATAGTGCTTGATGCCGGGCAGATGCCGCGCTTGCTGGGGATGTATATTAGTAGAAGAATCATGTCATGGAAGCAAGTAATGTATGAAAAGTCTACAAATCCAGGTATTGTCCAAATTTAATGAAATTGTGCTTATGTGGGCCGGCGATGAGATTGAAGGAAATGTTACGGGAAGCTCCCACGAACAGAACCCGCAGGGGTGCAGTACATTCTGTCAATGCACCCGAGGAGATCTCATGTCCATCAATCACCCCGATAGAACTATAATGCTCTACTCTGCTTCTAGGAATGGTGTGCTTAGTAGCGAACGCGCTAATAAAGCAAGCATTTGCGCTAGTATCAAGTTGCGCTAATGCATCTAACATCACAACCCCTGACTCTAATGATAAATGAGAAACTCCTTACTAATCTTAGAATATAACCCTCTTGATGTATGAAGGAGTCTGAGAAATGATGGCCAGCCGTCGAGAGACTCCCATTACCTGGACTGGCCATTGAAGTTTTTCGACTGACTCGGGCACTTAACTAGATATCCCTGAGCGATATGAACATCTCCTTCACAATAGAGGCAAAGATTGACCTCCCTCCTGTGATGTTTCTCCGTAGCAAATAAAGGTCCTCGAACATGGTCAATCTGCATCGGCACTGGGCCATCAGTGGTACTAGATGGGGTAGAGACTGGTACTACCAGTGCTATCAGAGGGAGAGTCTGGTAACGCCTTTCCTGCTTGCATTCAAAACGATGATTATCACAATGCACAACAAATATTATGGCTTTATTCAAAGTTTTGGGATCAGCAACATATCTTTCACATCCTCGCAGAGCCCTCTTCAAAAACAGCCCCAAAGGGCCATGTCATCCCAGGCGATATCTACGGCAATCTGACGAAACTCAAAAGCGTAAAATAAAACCGAACGAGAACTGTCGGTTGGTGTCCTGGAGCTGCAAATCCATAGGACAATTAGAAGGCCGATGCTCTGGAAGTGTGCTGGCCTTTACCTTGTCAAAAACATCTGAAAACTCCTGGGATTTCGTTGGAAGTTCAGTCTCTGACTTATGTGGATTTAAACATGGAGTTGCTAATACTGCAAACAGGAACATCCTCTCTTTCCGTCCTTCTTTTGCGAATCGTCGTAAAGAAATAGTGGAGATCTGCTGAGAGGCTAGTGCTGTAGAAATGAGGTGGACGTACTATCCTTCTGAGACTCCTTGATTGCTCGTTTTCTCCAATCAACATCCAGATTATGCAATTCAAATCAAGGCAGACCAAGAACAACTGGGTGCTCGAGACTACTAATCATATTGAAGGAAACCACACATGCCAAGTCATCGAGAACCACACGAACTACCTCAGACTCCTGAACTATATCTTCCGATGCAATAGGTCGTCCGTCAATGACTGCTACGAAAGCTGGACAAGAAAGATCCTTCAAGAAGAGATGATGCGTGAAGGCAAATTCTCGATCCATAAAACAAGAGTTGGCTCCTAAATCCAAGAGGAGCAGAGGCAAAAACTTGATAGCATCTAGCTGTGTTGATTTCATCCCGTGATACAAAAGCTCTACTGACTCGATTGGATGGAATGGAACCAGTGCTAGGAACATGCCTTACATGTTCTGGACTGTCCAACCAAGTGGCTCCAACTTTGGCTGGACTTGCTCGTTTAACTCCTCTTCAATTTGACTCAAAAAATCGAATTTATTGGAACGAGCCGGGCTGCTGGGTCTGCTAGGGCTGTTGGGTCCAGCTGGAGAACTCGAACCAGGGTGACCACTAGCACTTATGTGATTTATTTGACATCTTGATGGTCTATGTGGACAGTTTACTACTATGTGCCCTGGACCTCCGCAGTAAAGGCATAACCAATTTGCTCGATGCCTTTGCTTCTCTTCTTCTGTCAAAGGTTCTCGTCACCGTGCTGACTCAATCTCCATTGGAGTGGGCCCATCCACCGAAACGGTATTGGATACTCGTGTAGGTGCTGAAGATGGGATAGCCGTCACTGATGCATATGCTCGCTCCATTCTAGGGCGTGAAGTCTGGAAACGTTCAGAACGTCGTTCAAATTGACGTTTGTCACACATGATTGCTCGACTAGTTGCCTCTGTAAGGGACTTTGGATCTTCATGGAATGTCAATAGAAGATCCTATGGCGAAGTCCATGCCAAAACTGATCCATCAAAACCTCCTCATCCCAAGGAATATCGCAAGCATGAAGACGGAAATTGGCAGCATATGAAGAAGCAGGACGATCACCTTGCCGCAACCTTCAAATTTTATTAAAAGATGTCCTGACACTGTCTGTATCACCAAAGCAAGCCTGAAACTCCTTGATAAAATTGTCAAAATCCTCTAATAAGGGCGGCTGCTTTTCTAACAATGGTGCAAACCAAGCTGACGCAATACCCGTCAATAAGGTACCAACTAATGCAACTCGAGATGCGTCGGTTGGATATCGGGTAGGATGCATCTGAATCACAAGACGCACTTGGTTTAAAAACCCTCGAAACTGGAACCGGGTACCATCAAACTTCCCCGGAAGACTAATCTTGGGCTCCTCCAAATTAACCTGCGTTCCGGAGGACTGTTGTCTTGCAAATAGTAAATCAGCCTCTAACTGTTGCATACGCTGGGACAATTCTTCATTATTGCATCTTGTTAGTACTCATTTGCTGTAATTGCACAATCAACTTTTGATTTTCCTGCTCCAGCGCCACAAATTTTGTTCGGAGGCAATCAAGCTCCGAGCAAACACACAAATACACTTGCTCACTGACTGAACCCGTAGCTACCACAAACTTGGCAAGATTCTTCAAAATGAGAATTCCAGTTCAAACTGTCAAGGCCATAGCCGAAGGCAATATTGAATCGAAAAAGATAATCTTTATTTATAGACCAGAATACAAGAGGAGGTTCAAGTGCTTAGCCAAAGACTGGCGTTGAACCGGAATAGTTTATGAAATGATAGAGCTTTCATATATGGTACCCTTAGCCTAGTGCATGCTTTCCACTCAGCCTTAATGCATGCTCGCCACTTGGCTAATATGCATGCTCACCACCTAGCAAGTGTGCATGTATGCCACTTGACTATCATGTACCATAACTATTACATATACAATGGTAGTACGTTTGATGGGCTTTATCATGGTATTTGTCATGATTATGCGTATACAAGAATACAAAATAAATACATACAAAATGCTATACATCACTTGAAAGATTTGAACACATGACCACCTTGATGCATGCTCTAGACTTTAACAAATGTACTACCATTGTATATATAATAGTTAGGTACATGATAGTCAAGTGGCAAACATAAACACTTGCTAGCTAGTGAGCAAGCATACTAGCCAAGTGGCAAACATGCATTAAGGCTGAGTGGCGAGCATGCATAAGGCTAAGACTACTATATATAGAAAAGCTCTACCATTTCACAGTAAATAATAAAGCTTTCCTATATATAGTATCCCTAGTCTTGTGCATTCACAATAAGTGATAGAGCTTTCCTATATATAATAGCCCTAGCCTTGTGCATTCACAATAAGTGATAGAGCTTTCCTATATATAGTAGCCCTAGCCTTGTGCATGCTCGCCACTCAGCCTTAATGCATGTTCGCCACTTGGCTAGTATGTGAAATGATAGAGCTTTCCTATATATAGTATCCCTAGCCTTGTGCATGCTCGCCACTCAGCCTTAATGCATGTTTGCCACTTGGCTAATATGCTTGCTCACCACCTAGCAAGTCTGCATGTTTGCCACTTGACTATCAGGTACCATATATACAATGGTAGTATATTTGGTAAAGCCTAGGGCATGCATTAAGGTGGTCACGGGTTTAAATCTTTCAAGTGATGTATGACATTTTGCATATACTGATTTTGCATTCCCGTACGTATAATCATGATAGTATTGGTAAATGTAAGATTGACAAATGCAAGAGGGGGAAAGGCACCTAAGATAAATAAGCTTGAAGTGGATATTTCTATCTGTTTATCAAGTCTGGCAAGCAACTAGAGTATCATCATGGTTTGTACTAAGACTGTTGCAGCATAGGGATAATACCTGAGGACTTCTTCTCCCACTGTTATACTTCTGATATCCGTGATGGACAGAAACCATCCCGTTATTTTTTATCCATACTGCAGTGGTGACATTTGATGCCCCAGCACTTTGGATTGCATTGTTAGACACTCCAACAATAATCCGTAATAGTGGCCATCAGATCCTGATATATGCTCATAATATGCCTTAAGATACCTAAACCCACCCTCCCGTAACAAATTGCCCCGTAATAGGGGGCAATCTAAAGATATCACTTTTAAGCTTAGCATTAGGAGGAGGAGGAGGATTATTATTGGGAAATTTATAAAAATGCCCTCGTATTTTGGCAAAATTGTTGAAATGCCCTTGTATTTTGTTAAATTATCAAAATACCCTTGTTTTGTGCCTGAGACAAAAAAATCGACCAGCCTGAGACAAAAAATCGACCACAATTCTGCCCTGAGGCTTGAGATAGAGGTACGATTCAAATCTATCTGCAATAGTGATTCAAGCTTTGCTGTACTTCCCTAATTCTGGTCTTTATTGCACCCATAAGACCAATAAGCCCTGTTTTTTCGATTCTTATAAGAAACTTTGTAAAATTTCTTCTGATACTTGCCGGATTGCTTAGACCTTAAAAGCTTCTTAAACTCCCCTTTGTCAGTTGCTCGATGTTGCTGATAGCATCACAATATCTATTAAATCGAGGTCTCAGACTGTGCATGAATGCAGACATTCCTGGATTGATCATGCATGCTTTGCCGCTCTGCATTATCCAAGACTTCTATCAAGCAACCGGAAGTAAACGAACTAACCTACCCTTGCATTACAGAATAGCGTATCTCAGAACTGCCGGATCTAAGAACTGCCAGATCTAAGAATCTACCCTTGCATTACAGAATAGCGTATCTCAGAACTGCCGGATCTAAGAAACCGTGCTCTTATGTATTGGAATCCATCGTTTTTAGAGCCATCTCCCATTCTCGACCTGATTCGAAAGACCATTCCATTCACAGCGTTCGAATTTTGTCTCGGGCAAAAAAAAGAGGGGCATTTTAATAATTTACTTAAAATACAGAGGCATTTTAACAATTTTCCCCTTATTTTTAACGTCACGCCACTAGGCAGCATCCAACTGAATATGTGACCACACACCACACTACATTGCTCGATTGGGCCCTGCCCCCAACCACTTTACATTGCATCTATTGGTTTTTGAGACAGAATCGTTACAGATTGTGATTCTGCGCATCCTCGAACTTAGAGACCTCATGTTGCTAGAACTAATGTGTTATAGTAGATATATTGACACTTTGACATTTACGTGCACGAGATGTCCAAATGGTGGTGACACGTGGCTTCAACGCGACCCACATAAACGTGGCAAGCTTGTCTTAAATTTTTTAGAGCCACATCAGCAAATAAGCACCTCAGTTTCTCCACGGAGATGTTTAGACGTGTCTTATTTTTTCCTTCGGGGAAATCCCCGGCCACAAAAAAGAAAAAAAAAGGACATCCAAATTCAACCAATCAAGAAGGAAGGGCAGAAGTAGGGGGTTCATCCAGGAACTTAGTCCGTCACAATTGAATCCGGATCCTCTGCAACAGCGATTGAAATGCATGCAAATCATAGGTACAGCTTTTTTTTTCTACTTTTGTTTCCATTGTTGAAGTTAAAAGTGATCAATCTTATTTATTCTTGCCCTATAAATGCTATGCTTATGACTCGCAAAGGAAAAAACAGCATTTCCGGCTATCTTGATTTCATCTGAAGAAGTTTCAGAAATTGAAAATAAACTACAATGATCTGATTGGAGTATTGATTTTCTTCTAAATTATCGGTTATTTACAGCTGTTAGGAGTTGTAAGATTTCAACAGGAATCTAAAACTATACTTCCTAATCCTTCCAAGCAGCTGTAAAGAAGGAAAGGATTACGGATTGATCTGCACATAGAGATTTGTATTACAAAACTGATTGTGGAATCCTTCTCTACTGTGAAAACTCTACTGCAATTCTGTACCTATTTTTTAGCAGTGTAAGCAGAAAAATTAATAAGACTTGTTTTATGTTAATGGGACACATCCTATTTCAGAGCAGTGAGAAAACGTTTTTGCTAAGACATGTGTATGTATGACATGGAGGTTAAAATGATGTCTTATATCTTATAACAATAAGACAGTCACAAATTGAGGCTGCCGTGGAAAAAGGGCCTTACATGGCAAGATTGGCCGAAGCACTTCTTCTATGCCAAATCACTAGCCCAGACCGCGAGACCAACTATCCTGATTGCAAGGAAGTTTTTAGTCTATAGCTAATCTAATTTCTCAGGTATGCAGTTGTTACAACGAGAGCGAAATTTTGGAGTAAATTGCATAGCTTTAACAGTTCAGAATTAGAACCTAGCGCAGAAGTCTTAATTGAGGTAAGTGCTTCATCCACATTGACATTGTTCTACTTCTTGATTCTCGATGCTCCAGAGAACTCCAAAATGTCTTGACTTTTGGCATCTCCAAAGCGTCTCTGTTCAGTTTTACTATTGCCCGAAATGGGTAACCTTTAATCTAAATTCTTTAGAGGACTATTCTGTGACTTCTTACCATAAACAGGGACCATGTGATGAACTGAATGGCCATTCAAATGCGAAATTGGAAAACAAAGAAGCCATCCTAATCTATCAGAAGGCATTGCAGAATGGGTTGAAGCCAGATCCTTCCATGTTAGTTGCTGCATTGAAAGCATGTACTACTTTAAAAGACTTGGAAACAGGGACGAGAATTCATGGGAATGTGAGCGATAGTGGGGATGATACCAACATATTTGTCGCAACCACCCTAGTGCATATGTATGCCAAATGCGGCAGAATGGTGCAAGCTCGCCGCGTCTTTGATGAGATGCCCCGGCATGATCTTGTATCCTGGAATGCTTTAATATTTGGATATGCAGAGAGTGGGGAGTGTGATTCTGCTCTTCAGTTATTTGCTCATATGCAAGCAGAAGGTTTTATCCCAAATCCTCGAACCTATGTTGCCGCACTTAAGGCATGTGCTAGTTGTGCAGAAAATGAAAATGGCAAACAAGTTGAAGGGAAACCTGTGAAAGTACAGTCTTTAGAGGTGGTCATAGCCTTGCACTCTCAACTTGCAAAGTTCAGGTATGATTCGAACATTTTTGTGGCAAGTGCAATGATGGATGCATATTGTGCATGTGGGAGCATGGAGCATGCTCGATTGGTATTTGAGAAGATGCCACATCACAATTTAGTGTCTTGGACTGCTATAATATCTGGCCATACAGAGATCGGGGAGAGCAATTTGGCTTTAAAATTGTTTGCACGAATGCAAGATGAAGGTTTTATCCCAGATCCTCAGGCATATCTAACTGTGCTTAAGGCATGTGCTAGTTTTGCAGCACAAGAAGATGCAACGGAAGTTGATGGCAAACTAGTAAAAGTACAGTCTATAGAGAAGGTCAAATGTATTCACTCTCAACTAGCAAAGAGGGGCTATGAATATGACATTTTCTTGTCAAATACAATTGTGGATGTGTATGGCAAATGTGGGAGCATGGATCATGCTTGTTGGTCCTTTGGCAAGATATCCCATCATGATCCAGTGTCATGGACTGCCATGATATTTGGGTACGCCGAGAGTGGGGAAGGCGATTTAGCTCTACAGTTATTTTTTTGCAAGCAAGAAGGTGGCCTTGTAGCCAATTCTCGTACTTATGTTGCTGTACTCAAGGCATGTGCTATTTGTGCAGCAAAAGAGGTTGGCATGCAAGTTGAAGGCAAACTTATAAAGGTACACTCTCTCGAGCAAGGCCTGTCTATTCGCTCTCAACTTGCAAAGCATGGTTATGATTCGGACATTTTTGTGGCTAATACAATGATGGATTTGTATGCCAAATGTGGGAGCATGGTGCACGCTCGGCAGGTCTTTGACAAAATGGCGTATTACAACTTAGTGTCATGGAATGCTATGATACTTGGCTATGCAGATAGTGGTGAGAGCAAACTCTCCTTGTTATTGTTTGTGAGAATGCAAGATGAAGGTGTTATGCCAGATGATCCAACTTATGTTGCAGCACTCAAGGCATATGCTGCATCTGCAGCAGAAGAATACGGTGAGCGGGTTGACCGTAAGTTTGTGAAAATGCGATCATTAGAGAATGTCATATGTATTCACTCACAACTGGCAAAGAGAGGCTATGAGAATGACATTTTTGTGGCGAGTACATTGGTGGATGTATATGCAAAATGTGGAACCATGGAGCATGCTCGTTGGTTTTTTGACAAGATGGAACAGTACACTCTAGTGTCATGGACTGCTATGATATTTGGGTATGCAGAAAATGGGGAAAGCAATTTGGCTTTACAATTATTTGCTCAAATGCAAGAGGAAGGTTTCGTTCCAGATGCTTTGACTTATGTTGCTGCGTTGAAGGCATGTGGCAATCTAGTGGCCTTGGAATCTGGAAAAAATGTTCACGTTCAAATTTGCTATGCTGGACTCCAGAACGAGGAAGTCATAGTGGCAAGCCTGATCGGATTTTATGGTAAATGTGGGGTCATGGTTGATGCTGAGAGGGTCTTTGACGACTCAACGAGCAGGAAGAGTTTAGTAATATGGAATGCACTGTTAGCAGGATATGCTCGCAACGGAGATGCCAAACGTGTCTTTATTCTGTTTACGGTGATGCAAAAGGAACATATCCAGGCAGATGGCATCACATTTCTCTCTATTCTTAATGCTTGCAGTTATGCTGGTCTTGTTGACAAGGGAAAGAAGTCGTTTCAGGTGATGAGTGTACACTATATGATCACTTCTAATTTAGATCATTATGCTTGTATAGTTGATCTCCTTTGTCGTGCCAATCACCTAGATGATGCAGCTGAACTGGTGACGAACATGCCGTTTGATCCTAATTTAACAATATGGAAGACAGTATTGGGTGCTTGTCAAAACTGGAAGAATGAAGTGATTGGAAGGCTTGCATTTGAATCTGTATTAAGACTTGATAATGAAGATGCTTCAGCTTATGTGCTTATGAAGAATATTTATACAACTTCTGGTAAGCTATAGGAAAATGCTTGCAACAGTTGGGGATGGAAGTATTTGCCAGCAAAACTGCAAGATATTGTGAAAGTAGTCTGTGTTATGCGCTTCGAAGCTGCAGCTTTAGTTAACTCTTAGCATGCAAAAGCACAAAATTCCAAAAACTCAATATCAATTACTGGGTGCTACTCAATATCAATTACATAGAAAAGAGCTTGTGCATATGACATCAGGGATGACCATACAGATTATCACGGTCCTTTGGACCTGTATTGATTGTCATCCATTGATCGTATCTCAACAATGGTCACAATGAGATCAAGGTTAACGTTGTTTATATTGACAGGTACGATAGTCATGTACTGTTGCTATTGACATACTATTATTCTGGATTATTTGACCGCTTTTTTGAGCATGAAGTAATGATTGTATATATTAATAATAGGCCCAAGGTTCTTCTTATTTTTGCATTTATTTCTTACTGGTAAGTTACATTTGGAATTTCTAGTTAATACGCAAGCAACAAGATAATGTGCAATTTACTTCTTTTAACTTCTTTCTGGGAACCCGAGCAAGAAGCCAGGGCAGTCAAACAAGAACATACAATGAAGTTATTATACACAACTCACGTCTTACAAAATTGATTCCTTGAAATATTTGAAGGTGCTGCAGAAAGTAAGACTGCTGAAAATATCCATCATATAATCTTCTTAAGGTACCTCATTTCCAAATCTTTTTATGGCTTTTTCCACAACTTTTCAGCATACTGGTATCCTATACTGTACCTAAATAATGACTTTTACGCTCGAGTGCTAAAAATATTGAAATACTTTAATCTGAAATTGTTTACATCTAATTGATGAGAGATAATGATATTTTTTATTTCAGTTGTGCTCTTATTTGATCATCTGAGCTATTGTTTTTGGTCAGTAGTTATGGGATTTGTGCGCTCATATCTACCATCCTAACGATATCTAAGCCTGAATGTAACTTTTTTTGCAGTTCGCAAGAGGAGCGAATGATGTCTCTATCTTCCAGTGAAAGGTTAGTCTTGCAATGTATTCTAACGTTTGTGTAATGGTTCTTGGTGTAATTTATGACTCCCAGTTAATATGACAATCAAGAGAAGCCTTGTTGCTGCATGTCTCTATGCATTAATCGCCTGGTAGTAAACCTAGTTGGCTAGTTTATTATTGTAAATATTAGTGAGGTCTCATGTTTGAGCCTCTACCAGGTCGCAGTGTGAATGGGTCTCATAGACGGGTTAATTTGCATGACATAAATATTCATGGTGGTCAGTGTTACTGGAAATAAGCTAGGAATTGTGAATGGTACATTGGAGCACTTGTTAGATTAATTCATATAAAATTACACAATGATGAACATTCACCATCTTTCTGCCTTCCCCTTCCTTTTTCCGTCTTCGTTTTGCCCTTCCCCACTTATCTCCTTTTCATTTCCGCTTTCCTCTTTCCCATTTTCATTTCCCCTTTTCCCTTTTCTCTGTCCCATTCCCCATTTTCCTTTATCATTTTTTAATTCCCCCCTCCTTATTTTTCCTTATCTGTTTTTCACTTTCCCTTTTTTTTTATACCTTCTCTCCTATTTTTATTATTTTAGGTTTTTTCCTTTTTTCCTTTCCTTTTACGCGTTCACATTTTCCCTTTTCCATTTTGCCACTCCATGCTTTTCCCGTGCCCTTTTTTCTATTTTTCCCTTTCCGGCCTCTTCCCGTTTTACCTTTCATGTTTTCTTTTTTTCCTTTTCATTTTCCTTTTTGCCCTTCCCCGTTCTTCCTTTTTCCATTCCCTTTTCCTTTTTCCGTTTTCATTTTTCCCACTCCACGTGTTTTCCTTTTCCCATTCCTTTTCTGCTTTTCCCTTCTATTTTTTCCTTTTCAGTTTTTTCCTTCTTGCTCTTTCTTTTTTCTCACTCTCATTTCCCTTTTCCCATTTTTTCTTTCAAGTTTTCCTTCCCTTTTCCATTCTCCCCTTCTCGCTTTTCGCTTTTCTTTTCTCCCCCTTTTTTTCCTTCCATTTTTTCCATCGCATTTTCTCCTTTTTTGTTTTCTTTTTAGCACGCTAGCCTAACCTCGCCCCTGCCCGTAGCTTGAATTTTAAGCTATCGATGGGTGGGTCATTTTTGAGGTGGAGCTCTTTATTGCCCTCAAATATCCGGTTATCAGCTTCGACGGCCAGGGAAATTAGATAAGGTCAAGAAAGTAACATAGAGATGTGACTCCTCGCAATTCTTCATTGTTGTGTGCTGTTAAACTACATTGCATGAAATCGCATCGTATTCTTTATTTTTCTATGAAGTATTGAAGGGTAGGCAATTACGAGATTTTTTCTGTCGATTTTGTTCCCATAGTTTCGATTGTGTGCTTCTTCCAATAGTTCTTTGTGCATCGAAGTTGAGATTTGAAGATGGGGCTTTGTTTTGCCGACATAGGGCCTGCGAAATTATGTTATCATGATCATCCAGGGTAGAATGACAATAGCTTATCCTCCAGTGTTCAAAAGCTACGAAGGTCCCAATTCAAGCATTAGGTTTGTCTCTATCTTTTCTTATCTTTTTATTGATGAAATGAATCATATAGCTTTATACTTGAGTTCATATAGCTTTATACTTGAGTTCATATAGCTTTATGCAACCCTTTAACTAACAGTTCTGTTTATCATGTGGATCATTTTTTTATGTTTAAAATTCCCTTGCCCTGCAATATCATGAGTAATTTTCTATTTATTTGAGTGGATATATTTCAGAGTACATAGTTGGGGACTTGTGGTACAAGTATGGTAGCTCGGGGGTGTGGTCTTGGCATAGGTGTGTAAGTTTGGCAGAATAATGGCAAGGCAAGTTAATTATATGGGCAAAGGAAACCATTGGTGTAAATAATATCTATTGTAATATTATTTACAAGTTCAAGGTTAAAGTTTACAAGAAATTTATCGCGGCGAACATTTCTTTCGTTCCAACCTTGCAAAGTTGGAGGTTTGCAATAAGGTGTCGTCTTAAGCTGGAGGTCTATAAGTTCTAGGTTCTGTTAAGTTGAAGGTCTGTACCACCTCCACTTCATGTTCGTTGAAAAATGAATAAAGTGCATCCACATGGACCACATGGCCAATGAGGTACCCACAATAGAAGAAGCCACCTATTCAAGCTAGGGTATGTTCAATATATGATAAAACACATCTTCTTTGATCTCACTGTAGACCTATATTCCTTCGAGAAGGTTTAATCCATTTCTTTCTAAACTTCTTTGTGCTTTTTGTTACCACGATTTCTCTTGCTCTGGATGGCTCCATAGTTATAAAATTGGGTTAATGGCCCCAACATATCCGAAAGTTTTTAGTTCATGCAAAATGAAGTTAATGTCATACTTGTTCTGCAGCATCCATATGTTCTGGCACCAGTAAGAGATAACAATGGACAACCAACATAACATTATAACCCTCTAGGGCAACACAAATTGCGAGACTTTCTGTCCCTTTTTTTCTATTGTTGTCAACATAATATCTCAGAATACAATTTATAAAAAATTAAGACTTAGCAAGCGTGTTACTGGTTTTCTCCATTTACAAACGACAGATCACATTTCTTGCTATTATCACATTTCTGGCAGATAGAGCAATTTCTTGAAATCTTAAAGTTCAACTATGTTAAATGCAACGAAACTTCAACGTACATAGCAACTCTTCATACATTTCACTTAATCCTTGAATCCTTCTCAAGGTACTAAAACAGATCTGACAAACTTGCAGTGATTATTGTGCAACTTATCGAGCATCACTCTGAAGCACCTAGTTTGTTCTCCAAGTGGCATCAGGATCAAAAGTTTCTGAAACATTGATGGGGGCATACCACGCATTATCTAGAGAGAAGTGACCAGGCACCATTAAACAAAGGCTAACAACAGCCTCTTCCTCTGGAATGAATCTGTAAATCATCAATTAAGGCTACTTAATGTATTGCAACAGCCACTTAAGGCCTTCACCATAACCCATTTTTCGTACAATACTGCACATAAAAATTTCAATTGGACGTATTGTCTCAACCAAGGATGCTTTTCCTTTTTCTGTTGTGTAATTGGTTAATCCAATGTAATGACGTAGTTCATCTTCTGAAGCTGCTGCAGGGATGTCAATCTTGTTACCAAGCACCAGAAATGGTACCTGTCCAAGAGAATC
>JAANSK020222639.1:0-14291 GCA_011763485.2 Isoetes engelmannii
TCGGTCCATTTACTTTGTTTAGCTTGTTTGTTTGTAAGGACTTCGGTCCTTGTTCTGGTTAAGGACTTCGCCCTCCCCCCTCCCCCCCCCCCCTGTACTATGCCGTCTCATAGGCCTCTGGCCTCCTTGGACGTTAAAATATACTTCCTTCCTTCCTTCCTTCCTTAACAAGCCCGTTAAAACTAACCCCTTAAATTCTCGTTACCGGAATAACTTAAACTTTCAAGCTCAACCAACTCTACAATTGCTAAAATGAAGCGTGGAAATATCATAAGTGAGATACATTATCCTTTAGCTCTTTGTTAGTTCTATACCAACAAACAAGGGACACACATCCACACATACAACCGTAAAGGGAAACTTAAGGGTTACCCTCGTCAACCACCATGTCCAAACATAAATAAAACCCAAGACATAAATAGCAACAAAACGCATGCCCACCAAAAGGCTTGTTACTATTTTATTTTATTTTTAAATATTTTATTAAAATGTAATATTTTCAAAGATTATCTTGTTTTGGCCCTACAACAATCATGTACACAACTCTAGCCCCAAAAAACAAGTAACAATATTTTAAACGGTGACCTTGCTCTTGATTGCTACTGAACATTGCGAGGCACAAACCCCAATGACACTTGCCCCGTTGATGGCCCAACAATTGACATGCACATGGATTCTCTATTTAAAAAACACAGAAAGTATTTTGATATTCTAGACAAAAACAAAAGATCTAAGATCAATGTACTATTTATCGGTTTATCTGGAATCAATCTAGAGGTTATATATAGAATAGAATAGAATAGAATAGAATAGAATAGAATAGAATAGATTGCATTTTATCGTCCACGGAGATTAATTGGCCTATGAGACCCAAACAAAAAGAAAAGAGAAAACATCGGAAAAACCCTCGAAAACCCTTCAAGGTTTATTATATAGGAAAAATATAAAAAGAATATAGGAAGGCTCCCATGAACAAGAGACTAGTTGGTTGCAAAGCTAACTCCAAAGCAGTGCATAAAGAGGTCATTTGACCTTTACAACCAATCTAGCATAAACAGATGGAAGCTAGGTTGGCAGAGGGCCCATTGACCGAGAGCCTGTCATGAATGTATAAATACTATTGTTCCTAGATGTCATTCAAAAGCCAGGGGCGGCAATCGTGGCATGTTGCAAGATCCATGATTTAAGCAATTTGTTGAGAAGGTAAAGAAGAAAAAGCTAGACTGGAATGAGGGGGGTTTCCCATGAGACCCGAAACCTGAATCGTCAGGTGGAGGAAGGTTTCTGGGTTCCGATGGAGACCTGACCTGAAGATTTTTCTTCTACAAATCTGAGCCAAGTGAGGCACGAAGGAGGAATCTGAGCCGATGATCAAACTCAGGTCTAAGACCTGATCGCCAAGAAAGGGGGACGCAATACTTTTTGTCCAGGTCTGAAACCTGAGCCCATCTGATCTTGAACTGGAGAAACCTCCAAGTTTACTGCTCATGGGAAATCCCCCTGAGTATATTTGGTGTGGGGTTGATTATCTTAGGGGTCACGCAAATAGAGGTGAAAAAAAAAAGTAAAAAGAAAAGGGCAAAATAAATAAAGAAATAGAATATAAATGGAGGATGTAAACGCATTTTAGGGTGCTTGTTGTCAAAGTTCATGCACGTGGCAGGTTCTGAGTGGCGAAGATTCAACGGCGGCGGCTCAGAGGAGAGCGCGCCTTCTAAATAATATATTGGCAGGATCTGAGCATTGAACTCTTCCTTCCTTCTCTTTCGCTTTACTATCGAGGATCGAACACCGCGGGATCAAGCCGGATGTTCAATCGGCAGCCTATTATTTATTGATCAGTGCGCTCTTCTTGCTCCGGAATTGCCCACGTGTTTTGTTCTCTTTTCTTTCCCGTGTTGATCCGTGAACAATACTGGCTTTTTCTTAGATTTTTGGATTGCTGCTTTGCACTCCTTTGAAAGCAGTATTTTCAGGGTCTCTGCTACATGCTTGGCTGCTACATGCTTATTTGTCCTTCTTAAGGTTTAGTACCTTTTCATGCTTTTTGGTTTGTGGCGGATAAAGCGTACTTGTTTGTGGCGGATAAAGCGTATGTTATAACAGCTTTTCACACTCCGAATGAATGTTCTGGACTCCAGCTTTTTGGGTTTGATCTGTGAATCACGTTTATGCTAGGGCTTTTTTATTGTTGCTGGAGCTAGATTTTTATTTGTCCCTCACTTGGTTGACACCTTTTGGAATGTATTATCTGGATTTGTGAGATATACAATGTGTTGGATCGTGAAATCACAGGAGAATTACCTTATTCTTGTAAGAGCCTTCGAAATTCGAAGGGTTCTGAATTCGGATTGTTGCAAAGCCTTCCTTTCAGGAATTCTTTACGTGATTTGTAGTCACGCTTTTGGAGGCACCATATCGAAGGAATTTGTTCATATGCTCTTATTGACAAATTATCACTTAAAAAGTGTTCCATTGTAGCAGTTGTGTTGCTAGTAGGGCGAATTACAGCCCTCAACATGCCTGAAAGGGCAGTAGGCGAAGGTGATGTGAAGCAAACAGAGGGTAGCGTTGATAATGACGATGAAGCAGAATTTGTTGAAGTTGATCCAACTGGCAGATATGGACGGGTAAGTTTATTGTGGGATTAAGTTGTGTAAGGATTTTGGTCGTCATTTTACCTGGTTGTGCACTTAATTTGGTGGGTAGGTGTCTCACAAGTTGTCTGCTGATTTACAGTATGGCGAGGTCCTTGGGAGGGGGGCTTTTAAAACTGTGTATCCTTGGACTTTAAGTAGTCATCATGGAATGTTTAATTTGGTTATCTGCGTTTGTCTTTTATCTTCCCTAGTATTTCCTTGACGGATTATCAGCTACAGGGCCTTTGATGAAGTAGATGGCATAGAAGTTGCATGGAATAAGGTTCGAGTGCAAGATGTCTTGCGAAATCCTGCAGATCTGGAGCGCTTGTATTCTGAGGTGCACCTTTTGAAAACTTTGAAACATAAGAACATCATCAAGTTCTATACGTCATGGGTTGATGCTCGGTCAAAGGATGTAAATTTTATCACAGAAATATTCACCTCAGGCACTCTCAGACAGTAAGATATCACCTCTAAATTGCCTGCACATTTTGATTTGCTCTATTAACGACTAACTAACATCCTAAGATAATGCAAATGCCTTTTGGGCTTTTAATATTTGCACGTGGTGACTTAGTTGGTATTCTGTTTAGGTATCGTAAGAAGCACAAACATGTTGACATAAAGGCAGTCAAGAATTGGGCAAGACAAATCTTGCGTGGTCTCTTATACCTTCACAGTCACGATCCTCCAGTCATACATCGTGATCTAAAATGTGACAACATTTTTGTGAATGGTCATCAGGGAGAAGTTAAAATTGGCGATCTTGGACTCGCAACTATATTGCATCGGGCTCAGGCTGCTCATAGTGTTATTGGTAATGGACTTATTACGAAGCAATTATTATCAGAGGTGTTGGTAGCTTCTATTGATAATTTTTATGTCTATAGGGACTCCGGAATTTATGGCACCTGAGCTTTATGAAGAGGAGTATAACGAGCTTGTTGATATATATTCTTTTGGTATGTGTGTCCTGGAGATGGTCACTTTTGAATATCCTTACAGCGAGTGTGCAAATGCTGCCCAAATATTCAAAAAAGTCACCTCTGTAAGTATGACTAACAAATTGTTTTCTTTTTTTCTTTTTCTTTTTTCTAAGAGTTATCATGGCTGTAAGTTGGCATAGAAGTATAATTATTAAGTGTTAGTACTTTATCATTGATTTCACTATCCTCTGCCTTAATTATTTTTTACAAATTATTTTATAGGGAATAAGACCTGCTGCACTCGACAAAGTTAAGGATCCTGAAGTTCGTAGCTTTATTGAAAAGTGCCTTGCCACTGCATCAAGGAGGCTTCCTGCGCGGGAGCTGCTAATGGATCCCTTTCTTTGTTGTGAAGGCGACCGCGAATCTACGGAGTGCTCGACTACACTTCAATCATCACAGTCCACAACTGATCTCAGGACTCTTGAGAAATGTGTTGCAGATCAAATTTCACATTCTAAATCTGATCTTGGTTGCCAAAAGAGATGTGATGACCAAACATCCAGCGATTATGGTCCCCCGAGTCCCACTCATTCCGAGACATCGACGCTCTCAAGCTTTGCAGGAAGTTTACTGCGTAGTAGAGATTTTGTGGTGAAGGGAAGAAGGAGAGAGGATGATACTGTCTTCCTCAGAGTTCGCATTGCAGATCATAATGGTACTTTCTTTACCCGTGAAGACAAATTATCTTTTTCTATGTTGGTTTTTTCCATTTTGTAATATTTATTTATCCTTGGTTCTTACATTCCAGGCCGTACTCGGAATATCCATTTTCCATTTGATATTGAGGCTGATTCAGCTCTAAGTGTTGCTAGTGAGATGGTTGCAGAACTTGATTTGTCCGATCAGGATGTTACTACAATTGCAGACATGATTGATGCTGAAGTTTTAGCTTTGGTACCAAATTGGAAACCTGGTGCATCCTTTGATGAGAATGGTGATGATGGATTTCTCCAGACAGATATCACTTGTTCTGATGAGTTGCAGCAAAGAGGTCTACCAGTACAGAATACGCATGAGAACACGATGTATGGTCGGTTTGAAGAGTTATCTTGTTTGTCTGTGGAGTCTCAGCATTGTTTATCAGATTCGTCCGCAATGTCCTCTGGAGACTCTTTTTCAAATGTGGACGATAGCTCAGTTGCTGAGTTGAGCTTGAGCTCCACACGTCAAAATATTGCAAATGTCATTCATATGAAGAATGATGTAGATTGTAATGTAGTTCAAAAAGATGTAACTTCGTCAGAGTATACTGGTCTGCAAGATAGTACTGGAACTTATTCCTTCAATGAATTAGTGGAAGCTAAACGAAATTCCGCATCTGAAAAGAGTATGCAAATATGGGAAGGGATTGTTGTGCATGACTGTTCCATGGAAGCATGCACTTGCCATGATTGCATGGGAACTGGTGTTTCTGGTTTAGTTGATGGTGTTTCTGGTTTAGTCGATCAGTCACATGTAGATAAAATATGCTTAGATGCATTTCTTGAAGCTTCTGCAGGGACAGCTCTTGAACAAGCAGAGGTTGTTGAGACTCTATCTACAGTGACAGCTATTGGACAAGCAATGATTGTTGGGACACTATCCAGCTCATTGCAAGAGAACCAGCATGGTGCTTTGCCTGTAGTGGCTTCAGATGCAACCAAGAACGGTTCTTTTATTACAGATGGAATGGGGACTAGTGCTGACAGTTCAATAGAAGATCCATCACATCTGTTGAAACTTCTTGCTCTGAGACATCAAGAAGAACTTGAGCAATTACAGCATAAACATGAGCAAGCTTTGCTGGAACTGAAGAACAGCTTCAAACGGAGCAAGAATAATGACTGCGAGTTGGGTTCTGCTCCTGAAATGCAACTTGGGGGCTTGGTTGTCCAGTTGCATGGGGCTGAGTTGTCAAACAGGTTTCTAATACGAGAAGCAGCAGTGAGAGATGGAAACGATGGTGAAGTTACTACAGAAATGGTGCTTTGTAGTACTCAAGTTGATGTAGCAGAGCAAAATGACCAATGTCCATTAAAGAAGTTTGTTGACATCGAGTTTGTCAATCCGCTGTATGACTCTGAAGTGAAGCACATTTCTTTGCAGACAGGTGATTCTACCTGGGATTGTGCATTAAACCAATCTGTAGTGCCAGAGATGCCAGACGCAGCTGAGTGCAGTTTAGAATCAGATTTTATTAGTGGCATAGAATGCCGCTATAAGGTGGAAGTGCACGAGGAACAGATGATGTGCACTATCAGCTCAAATTCGGTGCTTGAGCAACTGAAAAAGGAACAACTGCAGAAATCAATAGCTGATATGGAAGCAAGAACTTTAGAAAACTTGCAACAATCCTATAAGAATGGTTATTCGGTCAGTGCTGCTGGAAAAAAAAAAATCGTTGGCGCCCTTCATGGCTCTTTAGCTGGATGACAAACCATTGTCATACCACATGCCTCAACAGATTGAAACAAAGTTGCAGAGTGAATTTAAGATGTTGGTAATTTGGTATGTGTGGGCTAGCAATGTATGGCCCAAGCTTTGTATATATGCTGATTGAGTGTATTATTTGTCTTCTGGTGGTGGCATAGATAAAGCATCTTTTGGCCACCTCCAAAGTGGAAATTTTGAAATTTGTATAATTCTGTTTCTTTAACAATTACGAGAACGGCGTGCCTTGTGGCAAATTAAACCCTGATTATTGTTTATTTTTGAGTTTTGAAGTGCAGTGCGGTAATTACCATGGTAATTACAGATCATCACTTGTGACTTGACCCAAAACCTTTGGAATTGCATATCAACCTGCTTGTTTATTTTGTAGTTTTATTATTAATTGAGGTTATTTATTATTAACCTGCATGTTTGAGAATTTTATAGGAGCTGTTGATCCCTTGGATATACGCCATTTGATACCAGATCAATGGCCTTGGTTTTTTCGAAGCAACCCAATTTGCCACTTTCAAAGGTGCAGTTTGAAAAAAAGCAAAAAATAAAAATCAAAGGTCAGGGAGACTGCGCCCAACCACTGTCTGCCAGATTCAAGCGAGACTTTGAATGGCCAGCAGGGTGCTTCGGCATCATAGCAACCAACCACTGCAGCGGAAAAAAAAGCTGCAACGAATTTCGGCACAGTGAGAATGCCTTGTCTGCAACTCCAGGCGGATCTAAAACCCCCGACCACATTCATCCTGAACCAATTGGACCATCCGAATCTCAAGTCTAGGGCCAAATTCATCCCGAATTTGCCTCGAAGGCCCTCCGGATCTTGGGCCCAGGTCCAGGATCAACTTCAATTGCAAACCCTCCCAAACCATCTCCATGGCAGTCTCACGCCCTGGAGGTAGAAAACTACAAAGGGCTGGAGGAATCGAACCTCCGGGCCCAGACGGCCTCACCAGAGCCAGAGCAAACAAACCCCTGCGATTCCGCTGCTGTGCGCTTCCCTTGCAATTCCGCTGCTGTGCGCTTCCCTTGCAATCTCCAAATAGAAAGGGCCATCTGCTCTTATCCACATACTACAAATCCGCATCCTCTTCCTGTGACCATGTATTGCAAAAGGCAATCAAACACACACACGTAAATAGGAATCCGGCCAACAAGCTGCTCAAATATGGGCAGAACTATGGTTTCTTATACAATACAAGATCAAAAACATAGTCCTCACCATTGAGAGAAGCTCCACCCGCAATACAAAATGAAATTATGAAAGTTACTAATTAGTTCTGTAATTGTGTTATGTGGTTTTGGTGACGTGTAGTATTAGTAATGGTAATTGTGGCAAAGAGATGTCTTTTCTTTTCTTTTTCTTTTTTTTTTCTTTTTTAAATTTTATGTGGCGCGTTAGTATCATAAATTAAGGCCCCAGTTTTGATTGCTGCGGAGACACAAATCTAATTAAGAATAAATATTTTCTTCGATAGTCCTGGATTTAAGAGTGCAGCCCCGAATTTCTTCTCTTATGCATCATGGGTTGGTGTTTTAAATAGAGTAGTTTCCATATTAACTTGCTTTGCTTCAAGGAGACTCCTTTTGGTTTCTTTCAATTTCTTTCTGCATGGTCTTGCGGTCTGGTTGCAGCCAAGGCAGAAGTCAGATTCTCACAAATTTGAGGATGCTAGCCAGAGCTGGGTGGGTTTGTTATTCGACGGATTCTCCATAGCCATATTTTTGGCCAATTCTTGTTTCTTGCTTTTGTTTGTTGTTATTTTTTTCTTTGCTTTTCCAGGTTGCAAAGCAAGCTTGCAGCCTTTTGTTTGAGGCTCGCAGGCTTTGATGCTAAGAATGTCATGGATTATCCTTCATCTTCAAAGTCGATTTATGGAGGCATTGGTGGTAAATGGAGGTTCCATTCCTCCAGCCTCTGGATTTTCTTAGTGGCTTCTTTTTTATTTCATTGTGCAGGAAAAACAGAATACAGAGGAAGAACCTCTGTTCTTTTCTGGGCCGAAGCACATACGTGGGGGACATTTTCACGCCCGGCAAGCACCCACTAAGCACTACCTTCCCTTCTTTTTCCTAAGACTTTTTATGAAGGCAAAAAAAGTGGACCCCCGCCATGTCTCTTCATCGGGCAGCTTCCTTGACAGGGAACTCTCTCTCCTGTTTTTTTGCAGAGCCATCACCTCTCTTTTTGCACAGATAATCACTACCAATTCCTGTCGATTCTTCATCATTCTCATGATGAGTTCGATATATATAGACGAAGAAAACTCTATTTTGCATTCTTCAACATCTTTGAATTAAAAAACAGGGTAACATCATACTCCGGGTTGCTTCTCTTTTTGTGCAGCATCCTCATGCATGTTCCCTTTTTTCTTTTCAATTTGCTTTACGATGCTTGCGATGTTGATACGATCCTAATTTTTTTGTTAAGACATGAGGATCACATCAACCATTGAAGAATTTGTTTATAGGGGTCTGCCCAACGTAGGTAGCAATCCGACCGCTATTTCTTGGGATGAATGCAGTACTTCAGATTTTCTGTCTGTCTGGAATCGTGAACTCAAAGATAATAAGATCAAGGTTCATAGATTTCAACCTGAATTTTTTAAAGAGCTGCATGATTTAGTTGCTAAGGTCTATCGAACGAGGCTTAAAAATAAGGTGGCCAAAACTAAATTTGCTAGGGCCTTTGCTTGGCAGCATACAAAGAAGGCAATTGCAAATCCAGTTAAATACCCTCTTAATTGGGCCAAGTTTGCATGGAATACTTGCAGATATCGAAAAGAACTAGACAGAACAATACAGGTAGGGAAGAAAAGGCTTATTACAATATTGCAGATGCTATCTCATGCTTAGAGGCAGAGTTAAATATATGCAAGAACTTGTAATTGTGTTTTGTTATGATTTCATGCTTACAATATCTGACCATTTTTGGGCCGCACCATTACCTTTTTGGGACAAATAACTTGAACAGATTCTTCCTATAACATATACTTTCTGTACTATCAGGATCAACTCTGGGCTTCTTTGGAGGCCTTCATCCAACCTTCACCTGCTCGAAGTCGCCACTGGAGTTCCCTGAATGCATCGACATCTGACTCATGATGGCTCTTGCTCGGGGTCCTGTGCCATTATCTTAATGCCCACCACTTCTTTCCTCTTGGTTTCTTTGTTTTTCGAAGCGGTGGCGGCTTCAAGTCTGGCTCCTTCCCCTTGTCTTTCTTTGCCAATTTCTTGGCCTTAACTGACCTCTTGAGCCTTTTAAATTCTTTCTCCCCTCTCTTCAAGGCTCCAATTCATTCCGAATGCGCCTTTCCTTCCTCTCCTTCTTGGAGTGCTTCCTCTTCGGGGTATCCTGAGCCGATGCAACCTGCTCTTCGGCATCCTCTTGCCGCTCTATGTGCTCTTCGTCGTGTTCTTCCCCGACAATCTCTTCATGGTTCTCCTCCTCTGATTCCTCCATCACCTCATCTTTCTCGGTCTGCTCATCATCTTCCTCGTCCTACTCTACCATCTCTTCATTCTCATCCTCTAGGTCTGCTTCTTCCGGGTGGCATTCAAGAAAGTTGTGCCTCCTCTGTTGGACGGCTTGCACTTGGGTACTGCCCCTTTTGTTGCCAGGCATGATCTTTGCAGTCTGTTTGGTGTGGGCCATGCTCGTTGACAATCGATTCTGACACCTCTCTGAGCAAAAAACAAAATCTTAACTTTTATCAATTTAATTTATTTGAGGTGCTATTCTACCTTAAATCAAGTTTTTAAGCTCGATCACATCA
Organism: Isoetes engelmannii; assembly: GCA_011763485.2. NCBI lineage: Eukaryota > Viridiplantae > Streptophyta > Lycopodiopsida > Isoetales > Isoetaceae > Isoetes > Isoetes engelmannii. The sequence continues at coordinate 9,829 of JAANSK020222639.1, forward strand.
TTAGTTTTTATTTTTGGTGCTCGAAAGAAGGTCAAACTTGGGAAAATATTTTCATAGTGCGCTGGAGGGCATGTTGAAAGTTTCAAAATGCCTTCTGACCCACTGTGAGAGTATGTGGCCAAATTTGGTTATAAATTTAAAAAAATAAAAATAAAAATAAAAAAAATTGTTCATTCTGCTCCCTAACAGTTTTTAGCCTATATGAAAAAAACTTTCCCCATTTTTGCTCGTGGTCATTGTTTGGGATTTCCCTTAAACTTCAGCTTCTAACTATCTATAGGGTGTATGGCCAGTGCTTTGATCTTCGTCAACCAAAATCATTGCTCTGTACATAACCATATAAAATACTCACCACAAAGGGTGAGGCACCATCATCAACTATAACAACGTCATAGACATACATCAACATAATGAGAAGTGTTCCTACCCAAAGCTCTGACCCATGTGGTATGACTGATGGTCTGGGCCTCAAGATAACAGCAGATAGAAGTCATAACAGTAGAGTTTTCTGGCATAGAACAATGGCTTGGGTAGTTTGCTCCCTCCGCCCCTCCTATGCACACTTTGTAGAGTAGACCGAAAAGCTTCGGGTGTCAACTGTAGCCTGTCGGACACACAACCATAGGGCTACTCCAGGGTTTCATCTCCCCTGGTCCGATGAGGCAGGGAGCTATTCCTCCCAAGAGATACTTGCCAACTACAGACAGCTAGAGAGACGGGGTTGCCTCCGCTTGTACTCAACCTAACCTCACTGAAGTGACGCATCACCTAGCTATAGGAGGGGTCGAACCCATACCTTGCCCACATTCAGTGGCAAGGTATTAGGCCAAGCTCGCTATGGACTCCCGATAGACAACACACATCGTGAGCCCCTCTGAGGTTGGAATATGTCCTCTATTCTACGCCAGTCAAGGCCCTAGGCCCATGATCAGTGGGGGCTCTCTATGCACAGACCGAATTATGGGAATTAAGGAGGACTAATCTAGAAGCATACTAATCATAGTTTCTAGGTCTCTACCCCTCATTCCTCATACACAAGAGGTGCAAATGTTGAGCATCCTACCAGGACCACATAATCCATATCAATAGAACATCAGTTCTAACATGTCTAATCCTAAGGAATACAAGGGTCAATGTTCCTTAGTCAGTGTAATTTTAGGATTAATGGTAACACTAAAATATAAAAGCACTCGCTTAACTTAGATTGTTAAGCTATGGCTGACACTCTATGCAAGGACCAACCTGGTCCTTCGCCTCTATCTCCACTAGGTGATCCCAACATAGCCGATCTTGGGGAAGGTCTAAGACATTGGAGAAGCTTCTTAGGTACGTGAGCTAGCTCGATCTACGAAGCTCAAACACCCATGGGGCTCCTCGATCCTTGGTCTAGAAGCTCCTAAGCGGGTGTGACCTTGGACCTAAAAGGTTTTAGGGTTCAGGGGGTCACTCCCTTATATAGCCTCGAAAATAGGGCCAAGCCCTTCAATTGGGCCATGTGGACCCAATCGGATTCTGCCACTTGGCAGGTGGGGTCCTAAGTTAGTTATTTTGGACCCAATTGGAACTTGCCACTTGGCAAGTGGGTTCAAGTTAGTTATACTTAACATAAATGCCTAGTTAATGGGTATTTATGGTGGTTTAACTAACTTAACTAATCACTTGGTCGCACATACTTAACATGTGGGTATAACATGTTAAGTAATTAAGTGCCTCCCTAGGGGGAATATATTATGTATCCTACATAACATATTAAACACAATTGGGTATATTATTAGTGAGTATAATACCTTAATCGTCTAATGGTTGCCATGTGCCTTTGGGGATATTATATTGTAAGTATAATACTCTCACTGCACCATGGTTGCCACTCTACTCCTACCCTTGTACATGTCACTAGGTGACATGTATCGTGATGTGGCAATATACTATACATATTCCTAGCATATAGTACACTGGAACATCACAACAGCTGAGACCCGAAGCTCTTCGGTCTACTCTGCAAAGTATGCACAGGAGGGGCGGATGGAGCGGACTATCCAAGCCATTGTGCTGATCTTAGATGCTCTGGGACACCGATGCATCAATTGCTGGCATCACCAATGGTTGCAAGTCTAGCATCTTACATTTTGCAAGTCCCGCCGTCAGAGTATCCCTTACCGGCTAGGGGATCTGAGAGTCTACTACTAGAGTTTTCCTCCCATGTAGGATTTTTTTCATCCCAATAGTAGGCACACATTGTACAGTAGTTTCTGTGTCTTTTGTTTGGCTTTCATCTGTTTTGTGTATTGCTGTGTCTCATGGGCCAGTTTGGCCTCCGCAGACGTTAAAATGTACTTCCTTCCTTCTATGCCAGCCAACTCCATTGTTATAACTTCTATTTGCTATTATCTTGACGCCCTGACCGTCAGTCATACCACATGAGTCAGAGCTTGGAGTAGGATCTCCCTTGTTTATGATGATGTATGTCTATGATGTTGATATAGTGATGATGGTGCCTCACCCTTCGTGGTAGGTACTTATATGATTTATGTACATGTTGCTTGTGCAAACATTACACGTGTCCACAATGAGTTCGGACCCTATGGAAGACGAGGCAATGACACGCCCTTCTTCCACGTTGCTCTAGAGCACTAGCCAGGATGATGTTGTAGGGACGGCCTCCTGTCGATTTGAGGAGTCAACGAGAGGGGATCTCCCGACCCTATAGGATGGGAGCGTCACATGTTCATACCATTCACACGGTCTAACATTAAACAAAAAAAGACTCAACATGAAACGAACAAACAAAATACATGAAAACACACTCTTGGGCCATCAGAGGGCAACCCGTAATGTGTTATCACTTTATATTATGAATACAAATTAGAAAGATCCTCATCATCCAGTATAAAAATGTGTATAAAAATGTATTATTTAGGAACTATAAAAGTATCCAAAAAAGTAGCCAGCACTAGTAGGTGCTAGTTAATAGACACTTGTGTAATATCTCGATAATGTAAGTTAAAATTGATGTATTTATTTTGGCCTTCGATGCTATTATTTTGATTCGTAACTTTAAGCATTAAAACGTCTTTTTGGAAGGATACTCAGGCCTGTGTTATTTGAACAGAAAAGCTCGACTTATTTTGGAGAACAATCCTACTGCTTTGGAGACATTTTGAGACATTTTGACTCTTAATCCTTTTGGGGTCTTCTGTCTTGTTATTTTATATTTTCTTGTATTTTCCTGCTACCGCTTGACTATTTACTTAAGGTTGTTTTGTTAAGCCTATCATGAAGACTTATCAAACAACTTTATGTTGTATGTTTTTCCTTCATTAATGAAAAAACACCTCTGTTCCTTCAAAAAGAAGAAAAAAAACTACTAGTAGGGCAGGCTTGTGCAAAGGTTGGCTAGTTCCAGTTGAAGAGAGAGGGAGTACACAAGAACATGAAAAAAGATAAGGAGGAGAAAATAATAGAAAAGATAAGGTAGGTTGTATTTGGTGAATGATTTGCAATTTAGACATGGTAGTTCTCGACTACTTAAGGTTCTCAACTTAAGGTCTTCTTTCAATAAAATATATGTGTGGCTTTAAAAAGTTGCTTATAGAGGGTTTCCCTTTGAAGTGTGGGTGTTCGAAGCTCTATTTGGCCTTATAGAGGATTTCCCTTTGAAGGGTAGGCGTCCGAGGCTCTATTTGGCATTGTGATGCCTCAAGTTTGTTTGTTGTTTCTGTTTTTTCTAGGAGTGTGGCATTATCAATCAAATCAACAAGCACCAATTTAATGGCTAAGAATCAACCTTAAGAACTTATATATCTATAATAAAATGCTTCACTATAGCAATGAAGGTATTGGACAAAATCACTGTAGCAATTGAAACTTAAGTCCAAATTCAAACCCCGAGAGCGCGGGCATTCATCCTTGATGAATCCTGTATTCTTCGTAGATGATAATTACAACTAGATCTTTGCGATTTATCATGATTTGGCGGTGCCGATTCAGTGAAAATCGACAGCAGAAGCTTCTGCACCCATCGACGGTTTCGCCTGACGCTAAGGGATATATCCCACATTTATACTCCAAAAATAGCCTCCCTTCGATCATTAAGGCCTTAAATAAAAATACTAGGTTAAAGATAACCATAGTGCTAGCTTAAAATAAAACCTTTTAGGTTAGTTTTTAACCTATTTAACCATGGACCTCCCTGTGCTTTGATTGCCTTCAACTGTGCATACTTCCATGTGTCTAAGTCATTGCATTCAACTGAGCATATCTACTATTCTCAACTCTCACTGTTCATACTATCTTGAATATTATAATATGATCCCATCATTAAGTATGTGCATTGTACAATTGTTCTCTTTTTTTTTGTACCTTTGTTCAATCGTTCAATTGATGCATCATGTTATCAGACAGTTGATTTACGCCGATGATGTCGACCTCCTGGCACACACAGTGGAGGACATGCAGCGCCACCT
>JAANSK020222750.1:0-14287 GCA_011763485.2 Isoetes engelmannii
GGTGGAACCGAACCTACCCAAACCAAGATAGGACATGTCTTATTTTTACTAGTAGAAAATCATTTCTTTCTTATTTGTTTATGTGGCCCAATGAAAATGGTTAAAATATATGACACCAATGTAGTAGAAAATCACCCTGAAGTGCACAACACTTCAAATCCTAAATTTCCTTTCACATGTATCTCTATATTTTGAATGTCTATCTTCATTGGAATATAAGCAGGACCAATAGATGTCCATCACAAGTTCATAGCCAGTAATGCAGCATGCTCCAGGATGTAATGTGGAAGGGCATGTGGTCGAGCATTCCTGCGAAGCAGGTGCCCCCCAGCCACCTCCAAAATCCGGTCGCGCCGTCGAGCAAACAAATCCATGAATCTTACCTGCTGCAGCCCGTAGGACAAGCATTCAGAGGAGCTCGAGCAAGAATGCATTGCCAATTTTCATTCTTGAATAGAATGAATGCCACATGGCGGCTTGCCATTTGCTTAAAAGCAAGAAGGATTGACCCGGTTTGCTTGACGTAACAGGAAAGATTTTATAAAAACCATGGACAATTGGTCCAAGGAGCATATTTGTGGTCAAAGAAATTCGGAGACCAGGCGAACAAACAGTTGGTCAGCCATGTTGATGGTCAATAGCAATGTCAAAGTGAACTGAAACAAGTGCGATGCGGACGTGGAAAATCAAGTGCTGCGGACGTGGAAAATCGAGTGTAAGACACTACCGCGGACGTGGCGGATCGAACATAAGGCACTCCTGAAAGGTGACAAGGAGAGGGGCAATGGTAAGATAGAAAGCATGGTAGCAAGGAGTAAAGAAATGGGGATAGAGTTAAGAGGCTTAGAAAAGACATTGTAAATAGCATGGAGTGAAAGCCATGTGAAAAGTTCAAAACCAAACCAAAAAAAAAGCAAAGGTTGCAACGGTAAGTATTGGGTCATGGGTTCCTTGTTGAGGTACAAATTAATCCTTAGATACCTCTCCAATGCTACATTTTACATTTTCAATTTTTTCTATTATCATTTTTATTTTGTTACCTTTTATTTTTTCGTTTAATATATATTGCTTTGTTTTTCCCGTTCCGTCTCTCTCCCGTTTGTATCAGAACGAATAGACCATTGCCGGACCGGACCTTGCCGCGAAGCTTGACCATTTTTTTAGCCTGATTCTACTTCTAGTTCTTCAAATCTGGATATATTTTTAGCCATTTCTCGATCAGCAAATTAGTTTTGTGCTTCAATTCTTTTGTTGGATGATTATTTAGCTCAAATTCATCAGAAAGGTGTTCCGCTGTCACTCTGTTCTGCGCTGAAATAGACCCAAAGTTCCATTTTTCCTCTTTCCCGCAGCTTTTTCCTTTTGGGTTTGTTTCTTTATCAGTCTTTTGAATTGTACAAACTGATTGCCGTTCTATTCTGCTTATTTCTGTGCTGAAGCGGACCCAAGTTGTAATTCTTTTGTTTTCTCAATGCTTCACACGTTGCCGTTCAGTTTTAGTTCTGTGCAAATTGATCCGTAAGTTTTATCGTTCAGTTCAAGATCTGCGCAAATTTCATCTTACAGTAAATACCCAAATTCGGTTTTCGTTCTGTTCCTGATTTCTCACGAGTTTTCAGTAATCTGAACGGGCTTTTTGAAGATTTTGTCGCGCAGTTGATTCTTTGAAGTAATGCACAGGAATTTGACTGCTATATATTGCTTAGAGCTTGTAATTCTGCAGAAAATCGTCGGATTTGGCGCTCAGCCAGGGTTAAGTTATTTGTTTTTGGATTCTGTTGTGAGGACTTTTGTTTGGGCCAATTGTGTAGAAAATGGTATGCATGGTTGCAATGGATGAGCCAAGCAACATGCAAGAGAATGTTTGCAGAGCGAAAGCATCGTCTTCATCAAATGAAAAACAGGGCGATGATCAAAGGCAAAATTTCAGTCCAAAAAAGGATAAGCCGGATCAGGATGAGCTAAAGGAAGATCAAAAGCAGATATTTCGCAAAGAAAAAGCTTCTGAATCTGCTAGTCCGGCCAAACAAGAACAGGATCATACGGCAGCAGAAACATCAAAGCATGTTACAGATCAAGTTTTGAACAGGGATTCAATCAAGGAAGAAGAAGAAGAGAAAATTTTGATTTCGAATCAGGCTAGAAAAGAAAAGGGAGTGCAGATTTCGCCGTCATCGAGCAAAGAAAAGGGAATGCAAATTTCTTCGTCATCAAGCATATCATCAAGCGGATCAATTTCCAATTCCGATCCAATTAAGCCGGAAATTTGCAGTGATGAGGCTGCTGCTAATTTAACAGGGGAGCCAAGCACTCCACAAGGTATAGAACATAAAACTCCTGCGCCTCTTTTTCCTCCCAAAGCTCCCAGAAAGCGTATGAAAAGACAGAGAAGAAAAGCTTTTAAATTTTTCAATGTTCCACCGGAATTTTTTACTCAATTAAAGGACTGATTGGTTCTCTGTTCATATCCTCAACTCCTGTTCGATCTCACATTGTTGTTTGAACATTTGTTATTTGGAATACAAGGAATATCTCTTAACTGTTAAAAGAGAAATGATCAATCACAATGCTGTTATTTAAATCTTTTATTCTGTTTTGGGCCAAGAAATAATAATTGTGTCGTCAAATTTAATTTTGTATTATTAAAAAATAGATATAGAAGTATTTTATCGTCCACAAAGACTAATTGGTCTATGGGACTCAAACAAAGAGACTGTAATTAAAAAAAAACCCCGCTCGAAGGATTTTCGAGGAAAACAACCCTGGCAGTAATTGCTGATAAATTGTAGAATTATACAGGTGGATTCACTACTACCCAAAAGGTATAGCTGTGCCAGAACTAGCTGAGCATAGCGCGCCTTGATATGACCGAAGGCCAGACATGGCATTCATCCTCAATGTCACCCTGTTGGCGATACTGACAAATCTTATCCCCCCTTGCCTCCCGTGTCTGTCGACCTGTCCCAATGAGGAGGCGATGCGCTCCCCGTGCGGATAGAGGCTATCTGCCTGTGCTTCTTCATGAGCAGATTCCGCAGATAGGGGTGTGGACCTCGTGTGAGCCTGGGATTCACATGTTGTTGATAATGTGCCATCTTGACATGTGACAGAGCATCCGTATCCCATAGTCTGCTAAGGAAGCAAGCATCAAGGTAGTGCCGCAATTCATCGTGGTCCTTGTTCTTGCGCACCTGCATACACAAGTTTGCCTGCACATTTCACCAGAAAAACCAGTGAGCCTGTCTGTCCTTCTAGCAAGCCTTGAGACATTGTAGGCCCATAGTCACAGCCAAAGCTAGATTGGGCAGGCGAGAATCACCCATATGGATTGGTCCAGTGCGGCTCTCTGGAGGGGTAGAAGCAGTAGGATTGGGTATGGGACTGTGGATTTCACTCCTAGTGCGCGTGCCAAAACAATTTTCTGTACCTGTTCCACGTCATTCTAGGTGGTGACCGATATCACCGAACCCTAGACCTCCGCCCTATATGGAAGAACAGAACCAACCAGGGCCCTGACCAGAGCACTGAACAACTGGGGCTGGTGGTCCCAAGTTGTGACTGTTGTTCTGCATAACCTATAGGGCCTTCCAGCATGCTGTGACTCTCAGCCTGATGCTAGCATCCCAGTGTGTGGTGGTAGGAAACTCGATCCCCATATACTTATAGGTCTTAGGTACCTCCACAATATTCCTGATAAGTAAAGGAAGGAGGCTTTGGTTGATAAGCATGAACGTCTACTTATGGATTAATTTATTCATGACATTAAATAAGCATAAATGTCTTCTATAATAGCTTGAGGGGTCGCAGGGGAAATTGATTTGGTTGTGCAAAGACTATATTCAAAACCATTTCATGTCGAGAGACTCGTATTATTTACAAAAAAAACAAAGTAGTTCTAATTTAAGAAAGAATCACATAACCATCATTCATTTGTTTTGGGATTACGTCTGTTCCAAAATCACGCCACTATAGTGCATATAACGACCATATGTTGATGTGATGCCTTCTTTTTAATCAACAAAATATGCTTGTAGAAGTATGCATTACATAATTGGGAATCAACAGTGAAAAGGAGTGCATTGATGCAAATAAAAAGAGTGAGAACTGAACAACGAAAATCGCTTCATTCAGCAGTTGAAGTTCAATCCCCTTTCTTGTACATATTTTACTAGAAAGAATCAATGTACAATGTCTTATCTAACTTTGGATGCTCCAGAACAACATCAGACACAATTTTGTTTGCAATAAGCCCTCTCATAATACCCGTGAATTTAGACAAATAATCATCGCTCTCAAGATTAGAGAGGAAAACATAGAATAGAGTAGAATATGTTTTATTGTCATCTTCGACTCATGGATCCCTATGACTTACCATACATTGTGTGAGCACAGCTTCAAAACACCAAAGATTTGGCTTGTTAATTTTACAAGGGCGACTGAACAAAAAAACGTTCACAGAATAAAAAAAGATGATGGGAAAAACCCTACCTTCTCAATGTGGGTGGGAAAAAAAATCATTTCTCTTCACTTTGTATACCTAGTTTTGCAACCTTATGGTGCCCGCTTGAGGCGTACGCCATTGGTTCATGTAAGTAACCATGATCTCATTTATTGCAAATGCAGCCCATTAAGCACTTCACGTTTCCCCTGTCTGGCATAAAGCCCATGCTCATGCAACTTCTGAAGGACCTTTCAGACATGCTCTTCATGCTCTTCTAGGGTCTTCGAATGTATTAAATGATAACAAAGAGATCCAAGAACTCTACGTCATTGGCCATGTCCTGGAAAACTCCTGGAGCATTGGTAACGCCAAAGGGCATGACTGTATACTCAAAATGGCCGTATGGAGTTCAGAAAGACCTTCTTAGATCTATAAAAAGTTGTAGGCACCGCGAAGATCAAACTTCGTGAACTACCGTGTGCATTGAGCCGTTTAAGTAGCTCTGGAGTCGGAGACAGAGGATACTGATTGCACACAGTGATCTTGTTGAGGCCGCGGTAATCCACAACCAACTGGATCTGCAGGGGACTGGGAGTGTCGGAGAAACCCAATCGCAAGATTCTCCTCGATATAGATCCCAAAGTCTCCAACTCTGTTAGTGACAAGCCATAGACAGGACCATATATTGGAGTCATTCTTGGCTAAAGATTAATGGGACAGTCATAGTGACGATGCTCTGGAAGTATGCTTGTTTCGACTTTGTCAAAAGCATCGGAAAAAAAAAATTATACTTAAATATCAGGAAGGGGGCAGACATCATAAAAGCCGAGCTGCTGGACGATGAACTTGAACTGCAAACGTTGAGTTGGAATCTTGTCTTCAAGATCAAAAACTTGTGAAGTGAAATCATCGAGATACGGAACTGAGGGCGTGAAGAAGACTTAAAAGGGATTGCCAAGTGTTGTGATCCTGATGAGCAAAATGACGCAAAGGAGCAGAATCAAGCGCAGGAACAAGAGAAGAGACAGAAGCAAGTACATGAGCAGGAACAAGATCAGGAGCAGGAACCGGAATAGGAACAGGAGCAGGAATATCAATGGAAACTAGAGCTGGAGCTGGAGCCGGAGCCGGATCAAGACACAGAGCTGAAGCAGGAACTAAGACATGAACAGGAGCGACGTCAGGATCTCATGATACTTTATGGACTGGAGCATGTGTTGATGTCGAGACAGGAATTGCAGATGAACTGGGACTAGGTACAAAAAAGAGAAAAGACCTAAATCACCAATCAATCTGTGGGTTATGTAGCTCAAGAGAGGAAGACCAAGACTATTGGTGCATGTGGGCTATAGATGAGATTGAAGAAGACGCACAAGATGCTCCCCCCAACAAAACCCAAAGAGATGCAACACATTCTATGATTGCTCCCGAGGAGATCTCATGTCCATCAATCACACTAACAACACTAGGATGCTCAACTCTGCTTCTAGGGATGGCCAGGGTTCAAAAAATACCCGGTAAGCCCCTTTGTTTGTCTGGTCGACTTTCAAAATTGCCGGTCTACATGCTTGCTCGTTGGAAAAAATCTAGTTAAAAAAAACATAATATAATGTAAAATTCGGTATAATTATATTTTGTTATGTATTAAATCTGGTGCATACGTTATTTAGGCGGCAAAATGTCTGGTAGAGGTTAAAATATTTTTTGAACCCTGGGGATGGCGTGCTAAAAAGCGAATGCACTATCCATAAAGCAAGCATTTGCACCACTATCAAGTTACGCTGATGCTTCCAACTTTTTGGCCTCTCATTCCAGAAATATAGGAATGAAAAAACTCCTTAGTGACCTTGTCCGAAGAAATAAACCCTTCATTGCATGTGGGGGGAGTTTGAGGAATGCCGGCCAACCGGGAACAGACCCCTACTAATCGGACCGGCCTCATTAGAGAATTTTTGGGATATCATAATCTCCAAAGAAGAGATTCTAAAATTCCACATCAGCTTTTGTTGATGCACTAGTTTGTTGAATTCCAGTAGTATGTGGCACTTCAAACCCCTTGTACTATATGAAACAAATTAATGACAGAGAATGTAGGAAGGAATATAGGAAGGAATCCCCATGATACTTCCAAAACTATCGACCTCATTAATTGGACGAATTTCTCCCACCATCGAGACAAGAACCCTCAATACAGGGATCAACTTATAAGGGTAGACAATACTTTTTTTTTTTCCAAGGGCATATTTTTTGTTGCCCTTTTTCAGGAAGGTTAAATTTTACCATCCCTTTTTATTTCCTGGTGCAATCAAGCCTCAAATTTAGATTTTTTTAATCAACCAGCAAAAATTTTGCTCTTTATTTGTACTTACCGGATTTTTGTGAAGAAAACCTTTAATTTGCCGGATTTTACATTAATTTCATAAAATTTTGATAAAAAATTTGCTAGTATCTGCTTTATCATATCAGATTTTAACAGCTTTACCTCAATTTCGACCCTTGGGTACAATGTAATCTGCCTTTATTTACTATAAAACTCATTATAAAACATCTATCTATAAAAGCAAACATTTATAGAAAATGAAGTAGTTTTTGTTTTAAAACAAAACAATTTATATCTACAGACGTCATCATAGCTTATATTCAAGTAAAAATTAGAGTATTATATAAGACAAGATAACTTTCAAAGATCAAACTACCAAATAACTTTCTACAATTCTCCAATATGTCTCTTCTCATTCATCCATTCCTTGTAAATAGAAGACCAATCAACTTCTTCCATGTTTTTTGGTCCGTTTAAAGATATAGACATTAATAGATCTAAGCGTTTCTAAATATAATCGCTATTGAATAAAATTTTAAGGGTTTTTCTAATCCTTGCCCTTATTTTCAAGGCTAACTATTTTTTTGCCCTTTCAAAGGGAAGGGCAGTTTTTTCATGCAACCCTTATTTATAATGGCTATAATTTTTTCCCCCTCTTTTGCAAGGGAGGAGACCTATTTAAGAGTGGGCAGGAAATGAAAGTTGATCACTGCCTCAATAGCCAGTTTACAGTGTTACATGACTCTAAACATTGAATTAGGTTCGTTCGATTGATACTTTTGATTGATAGAATATTTTTTGTGATTGTTAATCCTCTCTCTTTTTTTCTTTTGCAGATCTTCAGTTCATTGCAATCGTATTCGGCTAAGTATGGTTTCAAGGAAGGATTGATAAGCAGCAGCAGTAGCATTTACATGTTGCAGATGGCTCAATAGGGGTGAGGCATGCATTTACTTTCTGCCATTTCATTCTAAAGCTGTAACAGAGATGAGAGCTTCACCGTTGCATTATTTTCCATAGTTTTATATTCCCTTAAAGAATTTAGTTCGATTTTCTATACCACATCATCTGGCTGCAAGCCATCTTAGGATTTTAGACTTCCGAATATTATGTGCCACACTGGTCTGAGTTCTTCCTACCATATCTATGCATGTTCATCTTTATTCTTCACATCATGTATTTGCACAGGGATAGGAATATACGAACTGAAGAATTTTATGGCTAGTGTCTTTCTATTCTCGTGTGCTAAGTTCTTGACTAAAATCAACAGAAATGTTATTGGCTCTTAAGTGTCATTTACGGTATTGTGTCACAATAGACTGATGAAATGTGTCTGCTTAGATATGGTATTTGATGATTTTACAGATCCTAACAGCAAAAAAATCTAAGGCATGTGTTGTTGCTTATGGAGTACATATTGTATTATTGAATGCTTGATTGAATGTTGAGTTACGACATGTCATACTGCTAGAATTGTAAGCTTTTTTGCTCTTAAAACACCTTGTACATTATTTTGTAGGTTGATTTCCTTCAAGTTAGATTAAGTGGCAGTCTATTGCAGAACATGTCTATCAAACTAAAGCTTATATTTCTTTCTGTTCTACACATGCAAGCTGTGAAGATGGCTCAAAAAGTCAGCCACAAGTAAAAGACAAGGTAAGTGCAGATTTTGCACCTTATATGATAACCATTGTTAATGTCTGTGTGTATATCTTCGTCTCTGTTGTGTTGCTTATTCAATGCCATTTTAATGATTCGTCCATTTGCATACGTAATGGCTACTAAGTGTTCTAAAATTAGTCAAGTTACATTAAGGAACGGGCAGGATGACAATGGCGAATGGATCGACTTGGTTATATTGGTAGATTCTTGGGTGACAATGAGGCCTGCCCAGCGTGGTGACCTTGCAGTAAAAAAACGAAAACTAAATGATTTGAGTGCACATTGGAAAGTGCATGTTGTTGGATTTGTAATGAGTCAAGGCGGTAGAAGTGTGGATGAGATTGTTATCGCACATGCCGACATTCCTCAAAATATGTTGAAGGAGGACATTGCGAGGAGTCCTACATTTCCAAAACTTGAAGCTAATGATCTTTGATCTTCTAAGTTCAGCAATAAGGTTCATGCCCAGAGCATTACAAGCGTGCTGGAGGTCCATCATCGTGCTATTGGTCATTTGCTATTTCTTGACTTTTCGTCATCTTCTCTTAGGGATCAAGGTGTTTGGTTCCACAAATACCACTACACCAAATTCAATAGCAAGGGAAAGTTGGCACCTGTAGATTCCCCTGCACTATCACACATTTCAAAAGATATCAACGATGTGCAAATCCTTACGGCCTTTCAATGCCTATTATCAAGAGAAGTAGGAAAGTTGTTGACAGGAAGAGGTGGGATTCGAGGTGCTATAAAAGCTTTCATTCCCATAAGCATATTTGCTTTTTTGTTCAAGGATATACAGACATTAAAGGTTGCACCACAAACATATACACCTTTCACCATGTTAATGAAACCTCTCTTGAGCACATATTTTATGGCGAATGGAGATAAGGAGTCCATGGGACAGGTTGACAAAAGACTCTTTGTGAGGTGGACCTGAGCAGTTTTACATCCAGGTAAGCATGAACTTTTTGTTGACATTATGGTTCTGAAACATTTTAACAACTTTTAGGTACAGGTTACCAAAGCAAACCTTATACTATAACTTCTTTGTCCAAAGGAAAAAGGGCAATGGTAAAATGGTCAGAAATGTCGGAAAGCAGTGGACGAGCACTTCATTAGGTCTGTTTCAGTTGAATTAAGTGCATTTGGAAAATGGCCATATTCAAGCTTTGCATGTGAAAGAGGAATGGACATTATTCGAGTGTAGAAGATTGTTGGAGTCGATGGCTAGACTTTCTGAATTCCATTACCTACTAGATGATAAGAAGGTAGGATATAGAGGAGAATACATAGTCCGATGCAAGGATTGTATGCCTTCATATCTTGAGGATAATGATAGTGATTGATGTACTTAATTGTTATGAAAAAGAAAAATAAAAAATATAAATGGTTCTTTTGGTAAAATTTGGGTTTGATTCCCAAAGAATATTACAATTGATCAGTTGGTGTAGCTAGCCATTTATGTAACAGGTTTGCAGGTTTCTGTTGCGGATTTGCAGGTTGGATTGGCAGGTCAAGAAGAAGGTCCATAGCTGCAAGGTTCAAGCGACCAACATACCAACCTAGCTGAAACCCTAGGTAACTGCTTTGCATTTAATAGCCCTCCAAACATAAGCTGATTGCAATTGATATCTTTCTTATCGGACGATTCCAATTAATTAAGTGTTCGTCAGTCGATATCCATGCAATTGTTTTCTTGCAGTCTTCCACATGTAGTATAATAATGCTGCATTTGCTTATTTGACAACATATATGTTAGGCAGATCCTTATGTGATTACTATTTCATCATCGTTACTGGACTTTATCCCATAACTTCAGTTGGGACTATCATTGGACTTCATATGAAAATATATCCTATCTGCTTGTCTTTCTGCTAGACTTTGCATGCAGAGAATTATATTGTCTACTTGCCTTATGCCGAGAATTATATTGTCTACTTGCCTTATGCAACCCAGAATATGTTGCGGAACACTTGCTGCATTAAGCGAACTGGTCTGCCTGTATTGGACACATCCAGTCATACTAACATCTTAGTATAATAGCTGCATGTACCATGTCAGTATATTACATTCCACAGAGCAAGTGAAGGTGGTTGAATAATGGGAATATCAAAGAAGTATTGGACCTATGGAAATCGCCATAAGGCAGTGTTACTAGACTGTTGTAAAATTCTGTGCCAGTAGGATCATTTAGAATGGATCCCTAGATGCCACCACTTTCTTGTTCCTGTTTTACTTTATTTGACAGAGAATAACTCCTGAAAGTTCTGACTATGACACAGTAAAAAGAATCTGGGAGGAAGTCAATACGATAGTGTTCATGAGTTTCTGCTCGTGGATATTTAAAATCTTTTGTTTAAGCCTTGTGCCCTTACATTTACTTAGGAGCAATACTCCATTGCCGATGTTTTATGATAATTTGTCTTAATGCATATGCCAAATACTTGTAATAAAATTTTATATTTTCTGGCATGTTCAAACAATAAGGTGCAAATATGCTGAAAAAACTATTAGATCTTATTGGACATGTGGTTTTCACAATTGAAAACCAGATCCTGTAGTTGAGAGTATATGATCGAACAAATGGATCAGCAAAATGGTTGTTGCCTGAGCTATCAATTGACACAAATGGTAGGATCCAAATCAACTACTAGCTCCAAAGATTTGGATGCAAATTTCAACTTATTTTTATTGATTCAAACATTCACAAGATAGCAAATTTTGACTTAAAAAGCAAGTACACAAGCTTTTGTTTCATATATAAAAGGGCAGCAGCTGATTTGCCTTGCCCGAGTAAAATCATCATGTTTTATCAAGTAATAAGTGTCCTCCAAAGTGCTTATCCGACTTGCTAACCGAGGTGTTTGTAGATTCAGACGGATTGGTATCAAATGAACAATCCTCTGATGACTTGCTAACTGAGGCAAATGCAGGAGCTCCGGTAAGTAAGAATGCACAATCTGATGCCAATTGTTTTGTTACAACTCCTCCACATAATCTAATTTCCTTGGCAAGTGCAGCTACCCAATCGAATTGAAATAAGAAAAGTCAAAACATGACTATACATACATGTTAAGACAAAAACAAGCCTATGCTCTATAAGAAACATATAAATGCCGAGTAGTGTGGATATTCTTCTCCAATGGTACTTTGAGGCATTGCAAAAGAAGTTGTTGCTATGAAAATAAGCAAAATGGCAAGCCGTCAAATAAGGATAAACATTTGTCATTTAAGTAAAAAAAGACAAATTTCTAGGGACCTTGTTGTTATTGTACAAGTTTGATCAAAGAATACTGAAGTTCCAAGTCCAATTGCAATTCCATTAGAAGGAATATAGGTTTTGCTAAGAGGAGAGAAAAATCCAGTTTTTAGACTCGAGACTTTATGGAGTAAGTAAATGGTGTTACCTGAAGAACAGCATCCACAGGGGGTCCATAAATTGGATGAAAATCAATGTTATTTCCATTTGTTCTGAATGCCCCAAGAAAATTGTGAAGAAAACATATTTCATCTTTCATCTTTATATTTTGATATCCTTGGATTTTGTTTTGGTTGTAGAGCATGTCCTTGAATGTTTCTAGTTTTTGTGACGTAATGTAATGTCCTGGATACTAACCTGCTCGTCTGGAGAAATGTTTGCAACCATGTAAATTCTTCCTATACCTTTAAGAGAGTCCCCTCAACAGCCACGTTAATGCTGAACTACGAAATGAAGCAAATGAATTTGGTAATAAATTCAAGATAACCTGTATCATTTGGTATCAAATTTTTGCAATCTAAAAACCTGGGTAAGATAGCAATAGGGATTGAATTATCACATACTGTATTTAAGCTCATTCTCTACATGTTCAATATGAAATATGAGGCTAGAAAGAACCTTTTTACTTCAAATTACTACATTTAAAAGTGTAAGGGAAGGATTAATGCGTTTAGATTGCAAGAACCTTTCCTTATCCAATGACTTTGTGCTATTTAATAAATTCTCACTTCTTGCATGAGGAACATTGTGAATACATGAAAGAACAGCTGATAGATGCCAAAGATTCATGTATTAATAACTGTAAGTGTGGAGTCTATTTTCTACCTAATCCCAAATATCATGCATTGGTAGAACTCAGCCAAGTTAACTTAATTGTAAGTAAGGTATGACTGCGGCTTGAATCCTTTTTTTATTGGCACGTACCAATAAAAATATCTTCTACGGAATTACCACTTTGAATGAAATTGAAAAACAATGTCTTTCTTGTTAAGTTTGCACTTGTCTTTGGATTCCATTAATGTCGAACAATCTCCCTTGTTGTAAAATATAATAGTCAGAATGTTGACCATCACCCAATGTTAAGCTAAGAATATTTCACATGTTACATATATAGTTGGATCATGACTTGGAGATTTGAGCTTCGCACGCTCATTATCAGCTGCAAAGTGCTTCAGAAAGGACAATCTGCTCCAAGATATATACAACTAGAATTGATGCAGCAACTAGGTGAGACAAAATTGATGCATCAAAAGAATTTGGCATCATTTTATGTGTGTGGCCACTAAGATTGATGGGTTCAAATATCATTTGTAACAAGTGGTTTGTTTGAGCATTTGTAGTTGCAGATGGTTTCTGTTCTGCTTCTCTACATTTCTTGATTGTAATCCATAGCAACTTGCTTTGTTTCATGGTTCTGTACAGCTTTGACACCCACAACATTATGCAACAGTCTGCTACTAGGTTGAAATGGCATTGACATCATAAAATCTTTTTTGCTTCATCAAGGCACCCTGCAAAGTCTTGGTATTATTTGAATGCAGCAACTTCATTTCAACACCCTTTTGTACGCTCTCAATCCGTAACTCACAATTCAAAAATTAGCCTGAGCAGTCTGCACTTGACCTATCTGTGCTCCCTTTGTCTGTCTTCTCCATCACTGCAGATGTCTCTGTGTTTGCTCTTTGTGGTAGCAAAATTGGCAGACAATTAAGCTAATGTCTGTGTCTTCCTTCATTGCATGAACTACAGATATGCCAATTTTGAAACACATAATAAAATTAGTGAGCTTGAACATAATATAGTTGTCTTATGTGCGGCTACCGTAACCATTACATTCACATTTTAAAGAATCACATGTTAAAGAAGAACAATAGTGTCAGGGTACTTACAGATTCAATATGCAATGGCATATGTTTTTCCTACCCTCATCCACTTAGTTCTCTACTGTCTCATCCATGGCAGTGAACTTTTCCCATAACTCTCTTTTGCGCTTGGGGATAGCTGCTTTCATTGCATTGTCAAGTTGTGGAGTTGTTCTCCTTCACAGCCTCCTATAAAACTACATTCCAAGCTGATTGAGAGGCCTTGACCTTATTGAAGAACCTCTTGTCTGTGCCGCATGATGGAAAGTGACTTTTCCATGCCTTGAGTGTTCCACACTGCAAGAATACCATATTTGTTAGCAAGCCAAGCCCATGAACATGCAAAATGTGAATGTAATATGTGACCTCGCTTTCACCCCATGCTTTAATGTAAGATCTGTAACTTCATGACGAGCTCTCTTTGAATTTCAACTTGTGATCATATGTGAAGGTACGTTTTTGCAATAGAGCATTAAGATCAGAGAATGTCTTCCATGCATCCAATTTTCTTATGGTGTCATGAACCTAACTGTTTGGGGTCTGGGTTCGGGAACTGCTGAGAGACAGAACTCTGTGAGGACTATTGCGCAAAACAGCGGCTCCTGTCGAAGAGATTGTCACGCGGGATTTTGATACAACTAAGCAAAACAAGAAAGCGGAGAGAAGACACCAAGGACAAAACTTAGGTCAATCGGCGAAACCGCTTTATTGATGAACAAAAGGCACAACTGTGCTACAAACAG
>JAANSK020222861.1:0-14287 GCA_011763485.2 Isoetes engelmannii
ATAAGAGAGTTATAAGTTATAGCATTGGGTGCACAACCACATTTACACATCTCATCAAATATTTCATAAGCCTTGTCTAAGTTGCCTGCTCTAGCAAAACCATTAATAAGAGAGGTGTAAGTCACAACTGTAGGCTTGCACCCTGTCTTCCTCATTTCTTCTAGCAATTTATATCCTGAGGTTAATTTGTCTGCTTTGCAGTATCCATCAAGGAGAGTATTGTATACTACCACATCAGGGGTACATTTTACAGTTCCCATTTCTAAGAATAAATCTGCAGCCCTATCAATTTCACCTACTTTGCAAAAACCTTTTATCATAATACTAAACGTAAAAATATCTGGAATGTGGCCTTCTGTTGGCATTTGTTCATAAATCTGATAAGCTCTATCATGTTTTCTTGCACGAATGAGCAACTGAAGTAAGCTGTTATAAGTGTAAAGATTATGCTTACAATCTATCCTCTGTGACACCCAATTAAAGAAATTTTCTGCAGTCCTAGGATCCTCTAAGCGCTTAAGAACCTCCACAACTATCTGTGAATTTAACAAGCCATTCCACTGCTGTAGTGCTTCCTCAAGGCTGTCATCCTGTTTCACTCGTTTCAGTATATTTAAAATCATATTTACATCAACTAGATACCGAGTGGTCTTGGGGGTTTTTCCTCTCCAACCAACGCTGTTCGTTCTACTAGCTGAGGTGCTAGGACTAGCTTCTTCTTCAATTGCCACACTACCATAGAGTCGAGTTTGCACATAATTAATATCACGAACCAACCGAGTTTCAACTTCTGAGGCTCGATCTATGCTCCAGCTTCCTGGTCGAAAGATAACCGTTTTCCTGTAGCGATTTAGAGCCTGCATCGTGTAGGTTTTAGGGTTTAGGACAAGATGTTTCCCATATTCATGTTCGAAATATCCAGCTCATGTCTTTTACGTCGAGGAATGCCGAATGACCGACTAGACTGGACTTCTCAAAGACCCCTTTAGAGTCCGCCTTGTCATTTGGCAATCAGGTTAGGCTCCATCAAGGGAAACCTAGCTTTATCTTTCAAGACCAAGCTAATCTCTTCATGCTTATAGTTCTTCATTAATTTGAAAGACATTGGTTATTGTCCTTTATATTGTTTCTAACTAGACCATAATCTAATTCGAGCTATTCCTCAACCTTTAACATCTCAGGATTCATTTTCTTTAGCTTTGATTCCTTCTCTTCTTAATATTGTGAACTCTTACTGGGAAATTTCCTAGCAACCCAAACCCTGCTGATCAGAGTTGCTCTGCTCCAATTGATCTGCACGCTCAAGCTTCCTCTCCAATTAAATATCTTCTCTTTTTCGCATCGAGCCTTTTTCAGGCGCCCTTTGTCAGTTCTACTAATCTTTTTCATCTTAGAATGTACAGTTGGCCTTTCAGACTAACTGTCTAGATTACTGCATAGTGTAAAGGCTGCTAACAAGCTGATAATATCTAACAGTCTTTTCCTTAGCTTGTACAATTAAAGACTCCTACTTGCTATTTAGCTAAATGCAATTTGGACTCCGCCAAGACATTTGTAAGCATGTCTGCATGTTGCAGTTTGTTGATATGTATTTTACTTCCTTCCTTCCTTCTCAACTTCATCTCTTATTAAGTGATGATGTATTTGATGTGCTTTGTTCTAAAGTGACTATTTTTACTCATTGTCACTCCACTTTTATTATCACAACAAAGTGAAGTAGTTTTCTTATCCACTAAGCATTGATAGTTAAATTCTAGCAGGTTCCCATGTTTAATCACTTGGAGAATATTCTTCCCAATCAACGAAGTAAAACAATCGCCGACGGAGAAACCTAAAGTCTAAAATCTATCAAACCTCGAAATCCTCGTGATCATCAATTTGCACTTGTGGAAGTGGAGAAGGAACTTGATCTGGAACGGGGTTAGGTATGTACGGCTCCAATAGCGAAACATGAAATACTGATATAGCCGAGTGGTTGGGGGGAGCTCGAGGCGGAATGCAACATCGCTCATTTGGGTTGTGATCTGATAAGGACCAAGGCGATGATAGTCGAGCTTGTTGCAGGGACATGAGGTAAGGATGTCCCTACGCAGAAGCCAGACAAAGTGAAATGTACAGCCTCTTGGTGATGTAAACCTGCATAATACAATAATGTTCTTGAGCACAAATAAGGTGGTCTTGAAGATCTGATTGAAGAGTCTGGAGCTTCTCAAACCGAGACTCAATGCTAGGATTGACAGAGTCATATCTCATGACACTAAGAAATCCACAAAGATGTTGGCCCGAGTTCAGGAAGAATGGAATTTGTCTCGTCGAAGCATATACTGAGTTATTATAGGCAAACTCATTCAATGAAAGCCAGCCGATCCAATCATCCTATTGGTAATTGATAAAGCACCTCAAATATTGTTCTAGAGTCTGACTGGTGCGCCTACTTGGCCATGACTTTCTGGATGATGACCAAAAGTCAATGAGCGATTGACATGTAATAGCTCTTTCAAAAAACGCACGACAAACTGAGGTCCACAATCACTGGTAATAGTGTTTGGCAATCTGTGAAGTCTGACTACTTCATGAAGAAGAAGATCAGTTGTTCCCTTGCTGGAGATGGTGATGTTGCAAGAAATAAAATGAGTCATCTTAGAGAAGCAATCAACAATGACCATGATGGCATCATGACCCCGCGAGAGTGGCAAAAAGTCCACAGAGATACCATTCCAAGGTCCATCGGGAATATGTAACAATTGAAAGACCATGAGGAAGATGTCTCGGAATCTTCGCTCGATCGCAGACATTATAGGATCAGATGAAAATGTCAACAGAGCGGCAGAGCCTAGGCACCCAATACTTTTGACTAATAAGTTCAAGAGTCTTGGCTACTGTAAAGTGTTTGGCCATAGGTGAGTCATGGCAAGCCTGGAGAACCCGAAGCCTAGAAGCACCATCTGGAACATACAGAAGTCCTTCGGGGAATAGGAGTCCATCTCGAAGTTCAATATGATCATAGTCTGGCCGCATTTATTGAGAAGAAGATGCTGAGACAAGATGTGAAAAAACATCTTAAGCCAATGGATCAAATGACAAAGATGTCAAGACAGGAACCAATAAGGCGTATCATGGGGCGTCTCGAACAAAGTGATGACCATAAGCTAGAATCGATCAGGCCCTAGAATAACCTGTGATTTTTTTATCAAATGCGGGATCACCCCGCTTAGGCTCAAAGTAGAAGTGTTGAGACAAGGCATCAGGCTTTCCTCGGAGGGATCTAGGGAGGTACTTGATCACAAAATTAATACTGGATAATACTTGAATATGCCACCAGGCCTGGCGTCGATTGAGTACTTGAGTAGACAGAAAATATTCCAAATTTCGATGATCAGTATAAACTGTGATCTTATGAGGAGATCCTTTCAGAAAATGTCTCGACTCCTCGAAAGAGTCAACTATCGTCAAAAGCTCATTGTCATAAATAAAATAATTAATTTCTGCAGCCTGAAACTTTCGAAAGTGAGAGGCGATCGGATGCAGTTTATGATCATCCTCCTTTTGTGACAAAATATTGCCACAAACAAAATAAGATGCATCTACTTTGACAACATATGGGCGCAAAGGATTTGCATGAGTAAGAATTGGTGTGGTGGTAAAGGCATGCTTCAGGGTAACGAAAGCAGTTTCTACTTTACACTCCATTCAAATAACACATCCTTTACCTTAAGGCATGTCATAATCTCCGAATAGTCCTTCATGAAGCGACGATAAAAATTGGCAAACCCCAAGAAGCAGTGTATACCCTTGACTGAGGAGGGTAGTTTACAATAAAAAATTGTGCTGACCTTCTCTAGATACATGGCACATTATCTTGCTCAAAATGACGCTTCTCCAGCTTGGCATAAAGTCCATGTTCTCACAGCTTTTGAAGGACCTTCCGGGCGTGCTCTTCTAGAGTCTTCAAATAGATCAGAATATCATCCAAGTAGATGATAACAAAGAGATAAAAAAACTCCCCAAAGACATTGTTAGCCATGTGTTGAATGACCATTGGAGCAATGTTGTTGTAAGGCCAAAGAACATGACAATATACTCAAAATGCTAGTATCAAGTTCGGAAGGCTATTTTTCAGTCATCACTTTCTATGCACATATAAGATTATAAGCGCCCCGAAGATCAATCTTGGTGAAATATCGTGCTCCTTGCAACCACTCAGGTAACTTTGGAATCAGCAGAAGGGTATATTGTTGAGGCGACGGTAATCCACAACCAACCACAAAGAATTGTCCTTCTTGAAGATAAAGAATATGGAGCCCCTGCAAGTGACTAAGAATGTCGGATAAACCAACGAAAATGATGGATAAACCAAGTCGCAAGATTCTCCTGGATATATAGGTCTGCAAAGCCTCCAACTCAGTTGGCGACAAGCCATAGATAGAACCATATGGTGGAGGTCGTCCCTAGCTAGAGATCAATGGGACAGTTATAGGGCCGATATGAGGCAGTTCCAGCTGCGATCTCTAGACCAGTAGCAGCTAAATTGTGCAGGGCATCATAATGTCTACAAGCATGATACAACTCCAGATAATTGTAAAAGCAAATTTTGGAGAGAATTACTTATTTAGTTTCCGAAAATCGTTGCAGCGATTGCTTGGACCTGATATTGATATGTATGTTTTTGTACTCTTGCAATTAGCAGATGTCTTCCCAACTTCTACTTCTGCTAAAGGGTCTGGTGGTGGTTTAAGTTAGTAGGGAATGTAGAGTAAGCACTTGTGCATTCAAACTGTGGCTGCAGCAGCTGAAGGCCCTGGTACAATTTAAGGAATTTAGACACTTTGAACATCTTGAAATCATTACAAACAAATGAGAGAACTTTGATAAATCTGAAACTTCGTTCAGGCAAATTGTTATGGCACAGTACTTAATCACCCAACCGGATCCACTAGATTATGGTAAATACAACACTTATAGGCTTATTGGATTTCTCAATCTACTCCAAGTAGAACCGATCAAGCCTTCACAATTGGTTTTACAGAATGCTCAAGCTACTTCAAATAGCCTCTGATCATAGGAACACTAATTGGCTTAGAGAATAAATAAGGATTCAAGATCCAATGGCGAGAACTTATGATGTCGTTGTGGCAGTCATCTATGACCCCTTGTCACACTTTCGTCATTACTCCCTCATACAGATGAATCACAAAAAGTGCCAATCCAATTCGAAAACTAGACTTCGAGAAGGTTCCCAAAAAGTAAAAATCATCTTCATTCGAGCTCCACTTGAGGAGATATTTCCAACTGAATTTTACCTTCTATTTATTGATGTCTCCAAGACTTTAGCTTTTTTTGACAACTTTGAAACTGGAGCAGTGCAAATCTAGAAGATATTATTCGATGGAGTCTCATGGTTTAAAAACATCAGCATTTACGATTGCGTCACCGGTCCGCCCTGCATGAAGACTTTGTTCCTTCATAGACTCTCCTTATGATGTCCTTACGCCTGCAAATTGTTCCATATGATCCTGCCACCAGTAAATTATTAACATGGAACGATTCTTCAAAGACTCTCCTGATGATGTCCTTACGCCTGCCACCCGCAAATTACTAACATAAGAACGTTCTTGCAGAGATCTAGGGCAAAAAATATTACATTAGATTAAGGCATCATTCTATTTTTGTAGCTCAGGTTCTATGAGGGAATGCTCAGGTCATCCGAACAGAAAGCTGCATTTGCTACAGTTTATGCTTCAAGAAGGGCAAGAATTCACAACGGCAACCTCAATGGCACGAAATACCTACGCATGTCTATCGAGTGCAATAAAATCATTGCAAACACAATTTACAAAGGGCCTCTTCTAAAAACTTCAGAAACTTAAACTCCAGCATCAAGCACTCAGCTTACCCGTGCAAGGCAATGCTGAAAACTGGCTGGTATGTTATTCGTTTAGTATGACACTTATTTGATGTCTAACTAGTTTGATCTAGCTCTTGATGATCGCGGTCGCGATTGTCCAGAGCAACTTATTTAGTGTGAACCGTGTGTGATGTTTAACTGGAATAGTCTCTCGATGACTGCAGACGCGATTATCCAGAGCAATTACATATTTAATTTCTTATAGCTTTGCCTGCCAGAATCGCCAGCGATCTTCCTAACCTCCTCATAAGTGGCAACGAATACTCTCAAAATCAAGGAGATGAAAGATGAGAAGCAATGGATCTTCCTGCCCGACGCGACCTGGTCTAAGGTGATGGCTATAGTGAACATTTAGGTCAAGGAGGAGTTGGGCGACGACCAAGATAATTTTCCTAATAAACCGACTAATAACTTCTTCAACAAGACTATCCTTCGTGCTCTGAGGCATATGTTCACATTGAGGGAGATTGTATGATGGATGAGATACTTGGCCATGCCTCTGTGAGGCTAGAGTTTCAAAAGAGTAGGCAAGGTTGGATCTATGATTCTCGTTACCAGCTTATCCACGAAATAAGTGCACCATGCCTGCCTGGGACCGCACCGGTGACAAAGAGGTTGATAAGAAAAATTGAAAACACAGGAAGCAGATGCTCACAAACAGAATGAAGTACTGTTGGATGCAAGTGGATAGAGATCTCCTCTTCCCACCACAAATGAAAATGTCATACGCATATTATAATGTGGAGCAGATTCTTTTGCAAGATGAATGCATGCTCGAGTTCTTTTCATGTGGTATGTTTTCTAGGGTTTTTTTGGTCCAGGAAAAAGAAGAGTGTGGCTTTGGAACATGATGACAAGAAAACAAGATTCCTTCAAAACTTCTTCACTTACTTGGCCAAGCTAGCATGAACGATCCAAAGGTAGAAGACAAAGGTAAAGTGGAAGAGGATGCTCTATGCTGACCCTAATTTGAAGATCCTGGAGCTGCAACTGGCTTTCCTCGATGGCTACCTGGACAGTCCTTGAATGGTGTCGGTTTCATGAGCTTCTGATCGAAGGCAAGACCCAGTTTATCCTGCTGCCTTTCAAATTGCAGTAAGCGGAGGTTGTTCTCAAGCTGTTGCATGTGGGCCTCCATGCCCGTGACGCGCTATTTCTCTATAGCCAGTTGCTAAATTGGGGCATTTGAGGACTCTATTCCTTCTACCAGGCCCGCAATCCTAGAAGTGTTAGTCTCAACCATTGCTTGGATCTACTTCAACTCTCTATAAACGCCTGATGTGCTGCCAGGTTCGAGGAGCAGCTATTAGCATGTTGAGCTGAGCTTGTTGTCTGAGCCTTTGTGTGGGGCCTCTTTTCTCATAGTGAAGGCCTCTCCCTTGCCTGTAATATCTAGGGAAAAACTGTGGAATACCCTTATGTTTTGCTAAAACTGTCCAAACGCCCCTCGTTTTAGGGGTATTTTTATGGAAATGACCACAACTTTTTAATGATCCAAATAAGAATGTGTTATTCAGATACCTTGTAGAGGAGAAAGAGATCTTTCCATTAAACCTAAAATCACCATAATCAGAGTCCCAAATCATAAGTTATGTGATTTTTAACACACACAAAATTTGTAAGAATTCAGGAGGGATTTAGAAGACCATAACTTAAAATTTCAAACTCCAATTCTAGTGATCTTAACTAAAGGTCTCATCTTCCTCTACAATGTATTTGAAGAACAAATTTTTGTTTGGATCATCGCAAAAAAGTTGTGGTCATTTCCATAAAAATACCTCTAAAACGAGGGGCGTTTGGACATTTTAGCAAAGCATAAGGGTATTTCACAGTTTTTCCATAATATCTAGTTTGGGCCATTTCCATGATGGGCCAAGGGGTCTAGCACACAAGGTGTCCTCGGGTTGTGACTTTGACTGATATTGCGAAATGTAATGGGTTTGGTTCGGGAAACTTTTGTTCTATTATAGAAAGCTTTTTGTTGGATTCTAGGCTAATCTGCAAAGAAGAAAATTTGGCCTATGGTTTCCTATAAATCCAAACGATCCGTTCGGAAAATGTTGCTGCTTCCTAAAGATCCTTACTATGAAATAGCGACAGATTTTTTGTGATCCTTGCGGCAAAGTCTGCTGCTTTCTAAGCAAATACTGAAACAATGACAGACTTTTGAAGTCTTTGACTCTTGAAGCAAACTAAATCCCCTTCTTATACTATAAATTAGAAACAATACCAGTTTCTGTGCTATAAATTGCAAATTGCCATCTCGTAGAATATCCGACATCGCTTAATCCTTCCTACCTACTTCCAGAATAATAGGATTTTGAACCTTCCGACGGTCCGAAAGAATTTGATTTAGGGTGTTAAATTTCATTTTTAAACGGTCGGTTACGCTTAAACCGCGGCATTTCCTGTACCAAGGTCATGGGCATCACCATCAATGTGCACATCCTTGGGACTTGGAAAGTGGGCCACTAGAGTCGCCATGACTATAGAAGGGGTCTAGAAGGAGAGGAGGAGCAAAGGGGCTGAAGGGGGGAGGGGGAAGGGGCAAAGAGGAAAGGGGCGAACAAACTCTTGGATCTCTAACAAGTAGAAGGGATGAAAGCTAAGCATAATGCCCGCCTTCAGTGTTGGCACGTGGGGGGCTTTGGAGGGGTTCAACCATGTGGGTAGGAACCAAGCACACACCTAGAAAAAATCGAATCATTTCCGACCTCTATGTCGGCATCGTCTGACGCCTAGCCAACAATCATCACTTCGAGACATGGCTTGGTGATGTGGTCACTAGATTCATCGACACAAGGATGACTTGGACAACATAACATCGCCCATGTACAACCTATCCATAGAGATAAGATAATGAATTTCATTGTAAAGGCCAAACATTTGTCGTAACCTTAAGAGATGATGGGATGTAGGTGATAAGATAGCATATACCCGCTGAGGGGGATGATCCAGAGCAAATCAATGCTCGGGCCATCCACTTTATGGAGGGAGTAGATAACATCGCTAACACATCTTAGATTATTCAATCAAGAGATGAAATTCTTCTATTGTTCTATTGTCATCATTTTACAAATGTTTTTCTTCTTGGTAACGTTTATGCGGCAAGGTTTTTTAAGGGAAAAGTTGTGAAATACCCTTATGTTTTGCTGAACTGTCCAAAACGCCCCTCGTTTTAGAGGTATTTTTATGGAAATGACTACAACTTTTTTGCGACGATCCAAACGAAAATTTGTTCTTCAAATGCATTGTAGAGGAAGATGAGACCTTTCCATCAAAGTTAAGATCACTAGAATCGGAGTTTGAAATTTTAAGTTATAGTCTTCTAAATCCCTCCTAAATTCGATTACGGTGATTTTTGGTTTAATGGAAAATCTCTCTACAATGCATCTGAATAACACATTCTTATTTGGATCATTGCAAAAAAGTTGTGGTCATTTTCGTAAAAATACCCCTAAAACGAGGGGCGTTTGGACAGTTTTAGCAAAACATAAAGGTATTCCACAATTTTTCCCTTTTTCTTTTTTTAATCCAATTGCATGGGTCACGTAGCCAATTGGCCTATGTGGACATAAAGTACTTTATTTTATTCCTATTTTATCTATGGTATTTCCATGAGGTATCTTTCTAATCTTGTCCTTCCACTATCTCTAGGTTTTGAATGCCTTCTATTCTTCAAAAAGGATAGATATCAACATAGGTCACCATCATATCATATCATCTAGTTATGGCAAGGATTTCATTATAAAGTATCTACAATACGTGCTATATAAGGGCGTGTTTCTATAAGAAGAAGATACCAAAATTGGACACTTTTAGCAAAACATAAGGGTATTCCACGGTTTTTCCCCTCTTTTTAATCCAATTGCATGGGTCACGTAGCCAATTGATCTATGTGGACATAAAGTACTTTATTTTATTCTATTTTATCTATGCTATTTCCATGAGGTATCTTTCTAATCTTGTCCTTCCACTATCTCTAGGTTTTGAATGCCTTCTATTCTTCAAAAAGGATAAATATCAACATAGGTCACCATCATATCATATCGTCTAGTTATGGCAAGGATTTCATTATAAAGTAAGTATCTACAATAGGTGCTATATAAGGGCGTGTTTCTATAAGAAGAAGATACCAAAATTGATATGTTAAAGAAAGTGGGTTCACATTCCTCATTACTGCCCAATGAATAACCGCCATGTGGCAAACATTCTTATCGGAAATGATAGATGGGTAATCGGTCTTGTGATGACCTGTTGCAGCCCGTCTAAAAACTTTGAAGCGTCGTCGACCGTAACTGAAGAACCGCCATAGCCGAAACCTAAAGCTTCAAACTGCCATAGCTCAAAACCTGAAGCTTGAAGCCTGAAGCACCACGACGGATTATCTACGACATCTCCGAATCCAAGTTCCTGGCTTTCCTTGAGGCTGTGGGAATGGGAAGAAGGAGAGGATTCTGGCATGAACATGGCAAGCTGGCTACTGCCAGCAGCCGTGCTCCCAGCTGCTGGCAGTAGTCAGCTTGCCTGCGCACGCCAGAATACCCTCCCTCTTCTTGTTCCACATAATATTGAGATTGTTGGCATGTAATGGCCATAGATCGGTGCTCTAAGTGACTTAGAGAAGAGATAACCATTAAGAACAAGCTCATTCAAACAAAACATAAATATCATTTGCCTTAACACTAGAGTTGTCCAGAAGACCATTTCAGGTTCATGGACCAGAATTGGTCCAGCATACCCCCTGCCACTTAACCCCATGTATCCAACAGCCCTATGAGCAGGAGATGCAGGAGCTTGTTTTGGCGGTTGTCAAGCCCTCCATTTTGCCTTATCAGCGTGAGAGCCTGGAGCAGGAACTCACGAGAGAGGATCTCGCAGAGGCATGCATGTGTATGGCCAAGGAATAAGTGTCCAGGGTTGGATGGTATTCCTGTTGAGTTCTTCCAGACTTATTGGGAGTGGGCCGGTGAGTCGGTGTATCATGTATATCTTGAGTTGTTGTAGTCCTCACAGCATTTCCCTCATCCCTAAGGTGAAGCAACCTTCCACCATTAATGATTGGAGGCCTATTTCCTTGTTGTCCTCTGTATATAAGATCATTGCAAAAGCCTTGGCAGAGAAGCTGAAGCCGGTGTTGTCCTCCGCCATCAGTAGGGTTCAGTCTGGGTTTGTTCCTGGGAGGAACATTTTGACGAATGTGGCGGCAGCTTATGAGGGTCTGTATTGGGCTAGGAGAACAGGTCAAGGCATTGCATACCTGAAGCTAGATTTCGCCAAAGCTTATGACAGTGTCCGCTGGGAGTTTTTGTCTTCCATGATGTTAGCGCTGGACTGTGGCCCCCGGTTCACAGAGACCGTTATGAAGCTGCACAGGTCGGCTCGAGCTACAATGGTGTGCCAGGGTGAGCCCTCGGCCTTTTTCTCATTGGGCAGGGGGGTCGTCAGGGGTGCCCTCTAGCACCGTTCTTGTTCACGATTGTAGTGGAGGCCTTATCCCAGTTGCTTCCGGCGGCTGTGGAGGAGGGCGTAGTGGACGGGCTCCAGATGCAGGATGGTAGGCTCCAGATGCAGGATGGTAGCCAACAGATCATTAACCAGTTTGCCGACGACACCTTCCTCTTTTTGGTGGCAGAGGAAAGGAATCTGCAGAATGTGAAGGGTCTGCTGGATACCTTCTCTTTGGCCTCGGGCATTCTCTTGAATTGGGGTAAGTGCTCTGCATTATAGGCCCTGTTGACTCCGCCTCCTCCTTGTCTGGCTCTTTTCCCATTGAAGGTGCTCCCAGGCAATGCATGTACGGAACTGCTAGGTATTCCATTTGGTGCGGATATATCGATGGGGCGGGTGTGGGATGAGATCCTGCAGGGGCTGCAGAAGCATCTCAATTGGTGGAAGGGCAGTAAGCTGTCTATGGCAGGGAGGATCACTGTAGCCAAGTCGGTGCTTTGTAGCACGCATGTGTACACGGCATCCACAATGCTAGCTCCTGAGGGGAAGATGCAGGCGTTGGATAGGATGGTCTGAAACTTTGTGTGGGGTGGGGATGATGAGGGGGCGGTGGTTAAGGTGGCTTGGTGGAAGTGTCTCCGCCCCTGGGAGGATGGAGGTTTGGTCGTCTTGGAATTGGCATTGCGCAGCAAGGTGTTGGTCTCCAAGTTTGTGTGGAGTATTCTGCAGGATGGAGCATCTTCTCCTGGTGCAGCATTGTTGTTGCAGTCCTTTCGCCATTGTTTGGCATTTGGAAAGCCCTCTGTTCAGGTGGAGTTGCCTTGGGCATTGTTGTATGGTCTCAGGCCTTTCCCGCATGCATCTCCTTTTCTCACCGGGGTATTGCGGGCTTGGGATCATGTGCGGGTACTGTTCCAGCTAGATTATGCCTCAGTGTATCATCACTCCTCGCCTTTCTTGTGGGTCCCTTTGCCTCCGACGCACTTGCCATTGGCTGCCACTGTGCACGCCCTGACGTAGGCCCGTTGGAGACAGGCTAGTGTGCTCACCCTGGAGGACTGGTATTGGGATGGTCAGGTAGCATCGTGGGAGTTCTTTCGAGCTCGTTTTCGCCTGAGGGCTAGTGACCAGGCCATTTGGGAGAGGTAGCCGGTAGCATTCTGCTGCACATACCTTTCGTGCTTCAGGATGATGTGGCGGTGCAGGTGTGGAAGGTCCATCCTGACGTTGACGCTTCATGCTTTGTGCGCTCTTCCTATCGTGCGCTAGTCATTCACGACACTTTGCCTCTTTCTGGCAAGTGGTCTCTGCAGCTTTCGGGATCCAGCTGGCGCTCGATCTGGGTTTGGACGTGGAATCCCCTCCCTCCTGCGAAGATTAGGGTGCTTTTGTGGCACATGGTGCACTGTTGCATCAGGGTGAATGCCCTGGTGAGCAGGTTTCGGCCAGGGGTGAGCCCTCTGTGCCCTTGTTGTGGTCTTCATCTTGAGACGATGGAGCATTGTCTGATCCACTGCCCCCACTTGCAGACAGCCTGGAACTGGGCTTTGGCTCGATTCCAGGTTCGGCTGACTAGCCAGCAATTGCTGCTACATCTGTATCCAGGTGCTTGGCCTCTTTTGAGGAAGCAAGCCTTGCATTTATATGTGTCGTGACTGGTATGGCTGATTTGGAAACGACGACAGTTGTGGATTTTTCAGGGGCTCCAGCAGCCTTCGGCCTCCCCGGTCCCCCGCCTTAGGTATAAATTATTCCAGAGTTTCTTGGTGTTTCCGGGACCGGGGGAGCGGAAGTTCGCCATTTGGCAGGACTTCCTGGGTGTTGTAGATGATGATGGGCACTCTGTACATCAGTAGTTGATGAGATGATGGAGTGGTGGGGTATCGCTGTCTCTTTGGGGCAGTTTACTTTCCCCTTCACAAACTTTGTATCATTGCCATTCTTTTAATTTATTGAGATTTAGTTCTTCAAAAAAAAAAAAAAAAATTTACAATATAACACCACCTTTTGATTCTTAAATTGATTCTTAATGACTTGTGAGGATTTCGTGATTAATGGATTCACCCATATGTTGTAGTGATTGTTCAAACTTTAGAGAAACTTGCAGTTTTTCCACCAGTCCAGAACTGCATTCCTCATTTTTCTATCATGAAGGGGTATAAACCTTGCTAAATTTGAGAGTAATTGTTGTTTTATGATAATACATTGAGTTGCATCTTCTTGGTGGCTATCATTTGACACCAATTGAAGTCGTTAAACTCCATTTTGCTAAAAAAAGCTGCTCGAGGTTGGGGAATAATTTTTTCCTCTTCATTACAAGTTTTGGCTTGATTCTCGTGGCTATGAGTTGTTAACTATAAAGGCTACAGTACAATGATTTTTGGAGGCATTCATAAGTTATATTAATGTCAATATTAACTAAACAATTTCATGTACAGAATTCAGATAAAAAATATATGTTACAATGTTATAATAAAGCCCATCTATAAGTCTCATAAGAGTAATGATTGATGCATTCTATATATATCTATATATGAGGTAATTATATCAAGTCAAATTTTAGTGTAGCTAATAAGTAACCATGTATTTTCTAGAGTTAATCAAGACCTAATAGGATATACATATTTAGAGCTTAAAATGTTAATTTAGCTACAAAATTATGGTATCAAAACTCAACAAGATTGTAGCTAGTGATGTTTATTGATGAATTTGTGGAAAAACTGCAAAGTTTATCCATAGCAATCAATCATTTGACCAAAAAACTTTTCATGCTTGTTTTTGAAGTTTATAAAAAAAATGAATTTTTTTACATTACCTTTCCCCAAGAAGTCCTTTAAATGATTCAAAACATTATAAAGTCGCATTTGGTAAAAGTGGGACACATCCGAGTCCCATTTTTTTCGTGCACTCTGTTAAAATGACCAAAAAGGA
>JAANSK020222972.1:0-14286 GCA_011763485.2 Isoetes engelmannii
TTGGATGTGGCAGATAATCATGTTCTCCAAGAAGCTCAAGGTCATATTGCTAAGTCATTTCATTGTTCTTCACTTGCAAGAGGCGATTGATCTTTGAGGAGTATTTGGATGTGCGCTCTTATACATAGGCAGGTTGCTTCACTCAGCGGGTCTCCGCTTATCTGCTGAGATTTTATTCCTGTCTTTGCATTTATACTTGTACTGGATTCTTTGATTCAATAAAGGCTGACGTCCTTCAACAAAAAAAAAAAAAAAAAAAAAAAATCTCGATTCAACATTCTATTGAAGACATCATGTGCACCAACAATACCATACATATCAATGAGGGCATTCTCAAAACAAGATCCCTGTCAAGTACATTCTCATGAATTAGCCCATGAATCGATCTGTCCTCAACTAAAGCTGCCAAGCTAGCATAGGCGTTGAGAATACTGATAAAAGTGACCTTGTTTGGATTTGCTGGAAGAGATGAAAAAGCATTCATTGCGCATCCATGCTATGCATGTGCACCAATCATAGCACTCCAGCAAAGTAAATCTCGTTCAGGGATTATCTAAAAAATTGCCTACACCTCACACACCAAAGTTCACCTACACCTCACACTAACGTTGAACATATAAAGCCATAGAACTTGAGCCCAAAACTGATTCGTCACTGAATCTTATTTTGGCAGCATACATTTCTAGTGAAAACCGTTGGAGAAAATGATCTGGGAAGAAATCATCATCTTTGTATGCCATACTTTTTGGATGCAGGAGATGGCAGGAGATTGCGGAGAATGACAGGATACACAAACTCTTTCTTATCTCCTTGTCGAGCTTTCTCCCTTTTGGGCGATCATAAGTATAGTTTATTTGCAAGCATAAGTATGCCTCACATCTCTGCAAAGCTACTATGCCGTGACCATACCTTTGCAGCCGATTTGCCCTGCGATTTGCCAATTTGCAGCAGATGAAATGACTGGAACAATAAAAGCTAGAGTTGGATGCAAGGCAAAAGGCACGTGGCAATTTCTGTAATTTTTGTAATTTTCTCAACAGTAGATCTGAAAATTGGATGATCTAATGGCATATATAAAATTTGGCTGATGTGGCACGCCAAGTGCTTAGGCTAGAAATCCAAGAAATGATGCACCTCTCTTTAGGAAGGAAGGAAGGAAGGAATGAAGAATATTTTAATGTCGCACCACAAAGGCAGTGTCCCAAGGACATGCAACCACAAGAACAAATAAAAAGGAATTACATGTAAATCAATGGCAATTTCACTACAAGTTATGTATTTGAATATACAAGCCCTTTATTATTGCAAAAATGTGTGAAATATTTGTTCTATTTTTACACCATTTCCGCTTTCTTTTTATTTTATAAGCTATATATGTATGATTCCTCGATTCCTTTTTTTTTTTTTTTTTTTTCTTTTAATGGGGGAGGGTGGTGGGGGTGTTGCGTGTATGTGTGTGTTAAATACAACAATGGATACAAATGTTAAATTGCCATTATATTAATTTTTTTTTCAACTTTGGCCCAAATGAAGAGCCCAACAATGCTGGGCACTTTTTCTAGTTGTTTACTAGCACATTTCCATGTTGCCACTTCCAGATCCATGAGTTTGACCATTCAATTCATTTGCTACAAGTTAGCCTAGTTTTCATTGCCCTTGCTTCCATATTATTCCAAATCACTTCCATTGTGCTACTATTAAATATTCCATCATAAATAACAGTCATTTTACTCATCTGAGTTCTATGTTGTCATTTATAGGTTCGCCAATTTGACCATCTATATGTGCTGGAACATTATCTATGCAAATTTGCACTTTGACAATGTTCCCAAACAAAGGGAATATAAAACATCAAGTAAGCATACATGTAACCAAATCATTTAACTAGGAGGAAAAAAAAATGTTTGTGTAAATTGGAACTTATTTATTTGTAGGTCTTAACATGTTTCAAAAAATTCTATTGGTTATGGATTACCTCCAAAGGTGAACAAACCCTTATATTTTGATTTCAAATTGTAGTTTAAGAACAGAATAGGCTTTTATCATCCATGGAGACCAAAATGGTCTATGGGAACCAATACAAGAAAAGCACAGTTCACTGACAGGATTAAAAAACCCCCGCCCTAAAAGATTTTTGAGGGAAAAACCTTGACAGTCTGAATTTTGCAAGGAAATTTGAAATGAGTCATCTGTTAACGCTAATAAACTACTATAAATAAGTTACTAGAATTTGGAATTGGAAGTGGTTGATCAAATGATCATTGTTCAAGCCTCCCTTCTCTAGCACTATTTTCAAGTATCGTCATCTAATCAGGGATGCCCTATAGCTTGGCATGCTCATACTACTTAATACACTATTAGGTTCTAGGCTATATATGGGCAAGCTTGGCATCCAGTCCTCATATTCCTCATGTTGGAGTTCTGAATCATCGACATCACAAGGTTTGGATAATAGAGTAACAACTTTTGTCATTGTTGGGCGCTGGTTTGGGGAGTACTGCGTGCAAAAGAGTGCAACTTTGATAAACCGTTTTGCTTCCTCTTGAATACATTCATTTCTCACATCCTTATCCACAATATCAAGCAAGCGATCATTTTGAAATAAGTGCCATACCTAGAGCAATAAAAAAGTTAATCAGTCAAAAGCAAAATATGAAAGTCTAACTTCAAGTTTCAACATACGTGATCTAGTAGATACATATCATCGGGTGGTAATGCACGATCTATATTATTTCTTCCACTAATTATTTCTAATGTCAATATCCCAAAACTAAAGACATCTGCTTTTTCTGTAAGTTGACCACGCATTGCATACTCTGGTGCAAGGTATCCCCTGTTACCAATGACATAAAACAAAAAAAAGTATGTGTGATAAATCAAATGACTTGTACTAATCAAATACTTGTATTAATCAAATGTCTTGTAATTATCAAAGATTCAACTTAGTTGTCTAGCTTACATTGTTCCAGCGACCTTGGTACTAATGTGTGTCTGCTCTTCCTTATATAGCTTTGCCAGCCCAAAATCAGCAATCTTGCAATTTAAGTTTCTATCCAATAGTATATTATTTGATTTTATGTCCCGATGTATGATGCGTGGAGAGGTTTCCTCATGAAGATATGCAATCCCTCGAGCAATTCCAAGACAAATATTCACTCGTGTTTGCCAATCAATAAAAATTCTCAATTCTAGTGGTCCTGCATAATGCTCTAGTCAATAAGCTAGCTTTATACTGAAGCACATATTGAATTGAATGTTTTTTATTGAGCAAAGCAAATCATCCTACCAAGTAAAGCCTGGTGTAGACTATTCTTTTCCATGAACTCCAATACAAGAATCCTTTGATCTCCTTGAAAACAACATCCAAGTAACTTTACCAAATTACGATGTTGTACAGAAGATATCGCCACAACTTCATTTGCAAATTCTGTTCGAGAAGAATTCAAACCAAGCTTCTTGATAGCAACTATAGTGCCATCTTTAAGGATTCCCTATTTACCAGGTTGCCATTATGTTATAGCGCTTGGTCATGATTACATATAATTTTGAATTTTTTACCTTATGAACAGTGCCAAATCCACCTTCTCCAAGTTTATTGATGGGATGGAAATCGTTTGTTGCATCTCTTAGTTCATTGTAGGTATACAAGGTGAGCCTCTTTCTTATGCTTCGAAAGTCTAATAGAAAAGCAATGCAAGTAATGTAACTTTAAATGAAGACTTGAGATAATCATTAATTTTCATCTCTTACCTTCATTTTCATCTTCACTTTCATTTAAAGAAATAAATAATTGCTTCTGATTCCTCCACAACCATAGAGCGATTCCAGTGATTATTAACAAGATTGTCAAAGTTAAAGTGGAAGCAACTACTTTTACAATGATTCTTGATCCACCTATTCCTGCAGTTAGGATCAGTATTCCAATGCGATTCTCCAAGATAAATGCAATAGCTTACATAGTTCCTTATCATTTTTGTTGTAATAACTTTTGTTTTGGCACTAAATTTCAAGACAAAAGAAGAAAAAGAGAAGAGCATGACTAGTGACCAAATATTAAACGCAAGTACTAACGATGACAGGGTCAAATTGTCAGAAGTAAGAAGTGTTGTGAAGACTCAAATTTAAGCTCTAGAAAACAATGTGAATATGGGTTGGTCAATAACTTGTTAAGACTCATATAATAAGCTTCAGAAAGCACATACCATATGATGATGCCTTAGTGAAAGACATCCAAACACAAGGGCCTAACCACTAGACTAATATAGGAATGGGTATAATCGACATATTACCATTGAAGCCTAATCTTGATAATGTGTTAGCAAATCCTTTGGATAAATCATACATAATTTTATGGAATGTTAAGAAATAAACTACAACATCAAAGTAATTAAATGTAAATGATCATAAGGCTAAAATACTTAAGCAGAACAAGTGAAATCCCAAAACTAAAGGAAGGAAGGAAGGAAGGAAGGAAGAATAGAATAGAACTTTAATACCAAATATATTGTTTGATCACTATCGACTTTGTTGGTAAACTGCGTTTGTCCTACTAATGACTAGTATGCTGCCACATGTCCAGTTGGATGCTGCCTAGTGGCGTGATGTTAAAACTGCCTACCTACCTACCTACCTACCTACCTGAAGTGATTTAATCTTGAAAATTCTATGGATGTATGGGATTTGTATTAAAACTTAATTTTATTGTCAGCCTTATTGCTTTTCAATGCAATCCAATGATTTCTGCACTTTTATTCATTCTCTATCTTACATTATGAATCTCAAAAAGGGAGGATGAGGAGGTGGGATAGGGATAGGGATAGGGATGGGAAGGGGAAAGGAAGGAAGGAAGGAGAAGGAGAAGGAGAAGGGCATTTTTTAACCTTTGATAAAATCTTTGGATACACCAATGGACAACAAATCTCAAAAGTACTTCAGCTATCATGGCATCACACATGCATATGCATATGAACAAACTAAATTGACTTCATTTCATGGAAAGATGTGGAACTTCATGGTGAAGGGAGAAGAAACTACTAGATTCCATTTTCATGACACTATATTTAGTAGGATTAAGACTACTGATTTCCTGGAATGTGCCTCAAGGTTTAATCCACAAGTACTATACCTGCAGGAATAATGGTAATGGCAGAGATTAGGGGTCCTTGTATTGTACCCTTGCCTGACCACTTTAAGTGGATATCCAAGATGCCGTTCTTTACAACAATGGAGATTCTCTCCTCAACAGCTGCAAATGATTTATTGGTTTTCCTCTCCATAATGTTATAATTTTTTATAATAAGTTTTCCCTGCATCAAACTCTTTGTTATATGGAAACCTATATATTCAAATGCAATTTTTAGTCTGGTTTTAGAAAGACAACTCACTTGAACATAAATATCAAAAATGCGTTTTATATTACTTCCATTTGCGAAATTACTAATTTCTGCAAAATGTAATGTCAGGTCATAATTTCCATTTAGCATATTATACCCATAGTATTTTAGTGAACTAGGGGACGATCTGGCGTCGATGTATAAATTTTGTTGATCTGGTGTAGTATCTGATATAGTATTATATGGTCCTGATTCTAGAATACGCTGAAAACTTGCATCTATATAGCCAGTTGCACAGACAGCCCAATTTTTGCTGGTAGAGTTTACGAAATATATGTCTCCCACGTTAGTATTATCACTATCATAGAGAATATTTGATGGTGTAGTAAGGTTATTTCCACCACAATTGATATAAAGTTTTTGATCTGCATAGATTTAAAAGTTGTTAGTACTTGAATATCACCCATTGTTTCATTTCAAAAAATGCACTTACTACTCCCAGGCATATCTCTAATACAATTTGATTTGTCGCAATTGAATTCTACTCCTAACAATAGTCTTGTACTATAGAAAAAAAATGATTTTATTAAAAAAGATCTATAATGCCTCTAGCAATGAAGAGCTCTAACCTTTCACTTACAGTAAAGGAATTCCAAACCAAATTTCTGCAACAAACTCAATAAATAA
The DNA here is from genome assembly GCA_011763485.2 of Isoetes engelmannii. Taxonomy (NCBI): domain Eukaryota; kingdom Viridiplantae; phylum Streptophyta; class Lycopodiopsida; order Isoetales; family Isoetaceae; genus Isoetes; species Isoetes engelmannii. The sequence continues at coordinate 6,021 of JAANSK020222972.1, forward strand.
TATGCCATCAAGCTTGATATCCAATTAGTAAATCTTTTCAATCCATTATCAAAACTTTAAAGAAAAATAATGTCATCACTTTATAATGGCTCAATAATACATGTGACTGTAAAAACATATATTTAAAGATGTCAGCACTTTATAATGGCTCAATAATACATGTGATTCGTGCCATCCAATAGCCATTCTAGGGAGAGATGAGGATTATTTATAGTTGCTTCTATCTCTTTCCTCTTAAGGTGCCTCTCGTCATGGTAATCCAATTTTCCTTGTTCCCTTTGCCTTTCCTTTATTCAACACCTTTGGGAGAAGCAGTAATTAATCTTGCATAGTAATGGGCTTACTATACTCTCTATTTATCTATTATATGGGTATTATAAAACGCTTAGTCTTCATAAACGCTAAAATTTAGGTATACAATTCAGTCTATGCAGTTTAGCTATATTGTTTTAACTATTGGTCTTGTAGCACATTTGACTTGTACAGACGGTTTTTCAGCATAAAGGTTCATAGTCTTGGTTGTTAATCCTGCTTGACACCTCTCTATCTCACTAGCATATTTTGCTCGCTATTTACCTGATGCATGGCCCAAACAGTGGAAATGATTGTGGTTGTTTTTGTGGTCGATATGGAAGAGAAGGAGACTGTATATCTTTAAGGGCATGGATAGTGTAGACGAGATTCTCCTTTAGTGGACGCAGAAGAAAATTGTTGTGGCTTATCATTGCTCTTCTCTTGCTCAATAGAAGAAAGTATTGATTTGGGAAACTTATCAGAAGAAAATTGTTGTGGCTTATCATTGCTCTTCTCTTGCTCAACAGAAAAAAGTATTGATTTGGGAAACTTATCTTCATATTCATTCATAATACAAATCTTTACCTCATTAGCAGTTGATGAGCACATGAATGCCTTGGCAATTCATTGTTGGGCATTGAAAAGAACCTGTACATTAGAATAAACACCTTTGAATATGAAAAGATTTTTTCTTTTCCAAATGGACCGGATGATCCATGCAAAGGCTAAATGAAACGCCCTTTTCGCCAAAATTTCCTAACCATTTGGATAGACTGCTAATAACATCTGTTGGCTATTTAAACTACAGTGAAAGAGGCCTTGAAGCCACAACCAAGCATGCTTGACATGGCGACACAGGAAGACGCAATGCTCATTATCTCCTCCCTCTGTGCACATAAGGAACAAAGTACAGGAACCACTAGGTGAAATTTGTGCACCAGAATATTGACGCACACACAACGATGAATGACTTGCCACTATAAAACAGATACCTTGGGATGAAGCACTTTATCCCATACTGCTTTCTGCTGGTCCCTAGGAATGACCAAGGGGCAAGACGTCAGCAGCCAGCAAGATCTTGTACATGGAGTTCACCAACTTATATCTGCTTTGACACACTAATGTACTACGCAAAGCTGGGGGACACCTACTTCTTCTACTAGAGGAAGAACTGAAGACACCTTCTGTCAAATAGCCCGATCCTGCCTTAAGAGGAGGAACTTAGCTTTAAACTCTTCCCATGTCAGAAACTGCATCTAATTATTACACCTTTGATCCCTGGGAGGCAAGACGTCAACAGCCAGCAAGATCTTGTACATGGAGTTCACCAACTTATCTGCTTTGACACTCTAATGTACTACCCAAAGCTGAGGGACATCTGCTTCTTCTATTAGAGGAAGAACTGAAGACACCTTCTGTCAAATAGCCCAATCCTACCTTAAGAGGAAGAACTTAGCTTTAAACTCTTCCCATGTCAGCAACTGCATCTAATTATTACACCAATCAGATATTATATGCACACCTTCCGATTTCCATCAACGCTATGTCAATGGGTGGACTGAAGATACCAGAGGACCACCATCTGAGGGAATCCACCAACAACTTGCAGTAGCGCTGGTGTACGCACGATGATGAAGACGAAACAGAGATCGTACAGTCTCCCATGCAATTAGCAGTCCTCTAAGAAATAGAGAAGCATTAGGGTATGCTGTAAGTGGGTAAAACAAGGCCCAAGGGAGAAGTGGTCTAACAGATGGAAACCGAAAAGAGATGCACATTTGCAAAGACTGATAAACAAGACATGAGCCTTGGGACTCATTATTCAAGATTCTCCAAATAAACTTAGAAATCATCACTTTGCTCTACAAAAGAAAATTGATCATCCGAAGGCCGCAGAAATGCTTTGGCAACAAGCACTTTTTTCAGCTGTCCTTCATAGTAGCCTCTATAGATCTCAAGATCTATGGATGTTGAGCTTCTTGTGCTCAACCTCCATAGATCTCAAGATTTTGACTGCTAAATAAAACTGTTACTTCTCCAAGATGCTTTTAACCAAATAGCGCTAGAATGTCACCAACCCTGCCAGCAAGCTCCAAAGTTAATCATCTAACCGGACCCGTTCATATAAGAAAAAGCAATGCTCAATACTCAATCCTCTGTTTACATAAATGACAAAGCTCTGAAATTCGGTGAGCATTTATACTTGTACTTAACTCTTTCATTAAATAAAGTCTAACGTCCTTCAACTAGGAAAAAAAGAAAGAAAAGGAAGCAATTACATGTACATAGGCGAGTATTTTAAAGAAGTTGTTGCACACCTCTAAGACTTCTAGATTAACATCCACATGTTTAAACATCAATATCTGGAACATTTAGGCATGCAATATCCAACCACTTTGTTAGAACCTATATGCAAGCAATTAACTCAAGAAACGCATGTGTAGTAGCATTCCCAAACTGCACTGTCAAAGGAGATCTTAAACACATTGATAAGGCCAAAATATCAGCCACATCAAGCTCCTATTAAGCTCTATGTCTTTAGGATACTCAGAACAAATGTGATATACAAACGTACATATAACTAAATCACATTCTCCTGTCATTCTCCAAGAAGAAAGAGACACTCCCACATAAATATAGAATATTCTTATAGAAATACAACATTATATAGAATAGATTGCCACTCTATTTTGTTTTTTCTTTTTTTAGGACTAAATCACCAATATATTAAGGAATGAAAAGAATGGTACAAACTGGGTGAGGAGGAAAAAGGACTGCCCCGAAGAGGCAGAAATACCTCAACACTCCAAATATCTCCACACAGAAACCAAACCACCAGCACCACTAAATGTACACAAACTCCCCATTCTCGTCACAATCCTCAGAAGATCCCGCCAAATGACGAACTTACTCTCCACTGAACCAGAGAACACAAGGAAACTCTGGAAGAGCTTGTGCCTAAGCCGGGGGACCAGGGAGGCCGCAGGCTGCTGGATCCCCTGAAACACCCACAAACGACGCCGCTTCCAAATCAACCAGACCAACCAAGCCACGCACAGATGCAGCCCGCTTCCTGAGAGAGGTCCAAGAAGCCGGATACAAATGGAGCAACAGCTGCTGACTAGTCAGCCTGACCTGAAACAAGGCTCGGACCCAATCCCAAGCGCGCCCAAGTGGGAACATAATATTAGACAATGCTCAATGGACTCGCGCCTAACACCACAGCAAGGGCAAAGAGGACTCACCCCTGGACGGAACCGGGCTACAAGGATGTTCACTCGGATACAGCGGTGTACCACCTGCCACAGAAGGACCCCTTCCCAAGTCCATGTCCAGATAGCACCCCAAAGTGAACCCTGAAGCTGCAAGGACCACTTGTCCGAAGGAGGAAGAGTGTCATGAATGACCAACACCCGATAGCAAGGCCGAACAAAACATGAGGCAGCCACATCAGGGTGGGCCTTCCAAACCCAAACAACCACATCCTCCTGGAGCAAGAGGGTAAGTGCAATGGAATAGATCTGGCCACCTGCTCCCAGATGGGCCGATCGTTGGTCCTAAGGCCGAAGCATGCCTAAAAGAACTCCTAGAGAGCCACCTGACCATCCCATAGATAGCCACTCGATTCATTTAGATCTGCCACCTCTTTTTGAGTTTAGATTTGTTGAATCTAGAAAAAACAACACCATCCAAGTCTTATCCAATCAACATGAAGCCAGTTAAGCTTAGAATAAAGTCATCCACCAGACTATCCATAAACCTTTGATGGCCTAGATTTAATCTCTTACATGATATAGATGCTTTGATCTTTTGCGTGCAAGGGGAAAGGGAAAGAAAGGAGGAAAGGGAAGGGAAAAAAAGGACAAGGAAAAGGGGAAGAGCGAAAGGAAAACATAAAAGGCACATGGAAGAGTGAAAGGGAAAAAAGGGAAGGGAAAAGGGGCATGGGAAAAAGGGAAGGAAAAAACGGGGAAGGGGGAAGGGAAGGGAAGAGGAGGAGAAAAAGGGATGGAAAAGGGAGGGTAAACGTGACGGCAAAAAAAGGAAAACCTAAAAGGGAAATGGAAAAAGATAGATAGTAGTTTTAACGTCACGCCACTAGGCAACATCCAACTGGACATGTGACCACACACAACACTACATTGCTCAATTGGGTCTGCCCCCAACCACCTTACATTGTGTCTGTTGGGATTTGACCCCCAATAATTCTGGGCAGTTTTGAACTCGAGACTACGTTGCTAAGGAATTAGTGTGTTATCACTAGACCAAATGCCCAGACGCAAACGTGCGAAGCGGAAAAGACAAAAGAAAAAGTGTAAGGACATATTCCCAGCAACACACTAGTCCCAGCAACATGAGATTTGAGTTCGAGGCCGCCCAGAGTCGCACTCTGAACTGTTGCACTTCAAAATCCACAGACGCAATGTAAAGTGGTTGGGGGCAGGGCCCAATCGAGCAATGTAGTGTGGTGTGTGGTCACATGTCCAATTGGATGCTGCTTAGTGGCGTGACTTAAAAAAAAAAAAACTCCTCCTCCTCCCCCTCCCCCTCCCCCTCCCGATGTTTGATTTGATTTGCTAGGAAAGGTTGTCGAGAGAAAATAGAAAGGGGAAACGTAAAAAGTAAAAGAGGAAAGGGGTAAAGAGAATGGGAAAAGGGAATAGTAGGGAAGGGCAAAAGGAAAAGGAAAAAGAAAAGTGGCCAAGAATTGTGGAATAAACCCTAGGGAAGGAAAAAATGTAAAGGGAAAAAAAGGAGGGAAAAAAGGAAAGGAAAAAAAAAGAGCAAAGGGAAAAGCAGAAGAGGGGAAAGAGTGGAAAAGTGGGGGAAGGAAGAAAAAAAAGATTGTGCACAAACCTCTTATAGCCCAGCAATGTTAGGCTTGTCCTCTAGTGAAAACTTATTGTTCTGCCTGCCTATTCCGATACTCCGCCAATAAGAAGTGGGAAGAAACTATTAAATGTTTACTTCATATTTATGGAATATTTTGAGAGAACCCCTATATCGAAGCAATAGAAGCCCCATTGCTAGCCTTTTGACAACCTCAGCGTCCATGGTTGCCTAGCTGAATGTCTAACTACTACCATCGCCCTTCAAAATAGTAATTTTATTTCAGCCTATTTAAAGATGAAGGGTTTAGATGGTCAATGTAGAGAATGCAAAAAGACAAAATATTAGAGGAAGAAGAGTTTTTAACATCACGCCACTAGGCAACATCCAATTGGATATGTGATCACACACTACACTACATTACTCGTTTGGGACCTGCCCCCAACCACTTTACATTGCGCCTGTGGAGTTTTAAAGCCCACTCGAGACCTGGGCTACCTCGAACTCGGGATCTCACATTACTGGGACTAGTGTGTTACCACTAGATCAATGTCCCAGCCTTAAAAGCTAAAAGTGAGTCAGAATAACCCAAATCTTTAAGGCACAACTAGCCCATGAAACATCTAAGTTCTCGTGAATATGGAATAGTTTAAGGACTAAACGTAGCAATTTGGCGATTTTGAGCACATTTTCAAGAAATGTTGGCTAAAATAAATGGAAAGACAACCTTCGTGCCCTTTAGCCAAATGTCAAAGAGAGAGAGAGTGAAAATTTGTAATGTTTAGCTATACCATAGAAAATTTTGGAATGAGTTTTGAGCTAGTTTAGCTAGAGTAAATCTTGGTAAAAAGAAATACATGATTAGTAATTTATTTCCTAGCATCCATGGAACAATTTGAGGCCAAGCTTTAGCTAGCTGGCATTTGTTTAGCATGTTTCCAAAAAGAGAATAATTATATTTTGGGATGCATTTTGGATTAGTTTAGCTGAACGCTAGAAAGTATGAGAGGGAAAACTTATAGAGTTTAGCTAAACTACAGAAAGTTTTGGGATTAATTTTGGGCAAGTTTAGCTAAAGTCATTATGGCTAATAAGAAATAATGTGATTAGTAATTTATTACATGCTCATGAAGGGACCCGTAGAGAACATCTTGTATGAATCTAGTCAAGAACATCCCCAAGCTGTAAGCTATGTTTGAGAACATTCCAAAAGTATAGATTTTTTAATAGCTGGATAGTGCCACGATTACTCTCCTATCGCGAGTTATAAGTTGTTTACTGCTTGGGCATTGTTGAGCTTGATCTACCTTTTTTTTTTTTTTTCATTTATGCTGTATTTTCATATTTATTAGTCTTTTCATATTTGCTTATTACTTATTTTGTATTTCCCTCCATTTCTTTTCTTTGTTCCTTTGTATTCTTTCACCTTTTCTTTTATATATTTACAATTTTTTTTTTTTTTACTTTTATATCTTTGATTGATCAATATATCTGATCTTATTTTTCATGCTAGAAGATGGATGTATATGCGCTTAATTTGATTGTCAAATATTAATGCAAAATATAATATAGAACTTGATCCTAATATAAATACTTTTGCGTGATTCGAGAAACTAACTTACATTTGCAAATTTGTTTTGTTGAGCCATCCAGGTATACTTCCAGATAAATTGTTAAAAGAGACATCACTGTCAAAAAAAAGAAAAAAAAAAAAGAAGGGCATCGATAAATGAAAGTAGACTAATCTGCAAAAAGAGAGAAAAAAGAAAAAAACATATGTTATCTTTTAAACTTACAATCGTTGCAGATGGCTAAGGTTACTGAGATTTGGAAGCTCTCCATTCAAACTGTTGTTTTCTAACAATCTATCATGACAATATAGACTATATTGAATACAAATCACCATGATATATGATATTTATGAACTATAAAAAATATGCACCATGCATAGATAATAACTCTTAAATGAGGTCTACTTGGGACTCCTAGTATGCATTGAATAGATGAAGTGATTTATTCTTTCCAAGTTACCTAGATGATCCATGTAGAATTCAAGTGAATGCTCTCTTTGTTAGATTATCCCAGACTATTGACAGACTACCACTTGCTAACAGTTAAAAATCCAACAAAAAGGTCTATTTGACTATTTGACATGAGGTTTTACTGCAAATACTAGTTTAGGCCGTTATTGTCAGGTCACTGGTTTACTCCTTCACATTCACTATGCAATGCATGATGTTATTGACAAACATAGAAACCATGATATTCATTTCCATGTATTAGCTGAAGCATTGCGTATGTCCAGTTGGGATCACATTCATTCCGGTATTGTGGTGGGTAAACTTGAAGGGGAACTTCAAGTAACTTTAGGTTCTGTTAATCTACTTCTTGACGGCTGCAGTGAAAAAGATTTGGAAGTCGTGGTATTTCTTTTACCCAAGTTTGGGTATCTATGCCTGGTGCTTTACATGTAGCTTCAGGGGGTATTCACATTTGGCATATGACTGCTCTAACTATGAAGATACATTTAAACAGGCCTAACATGCTGATACAAGAAGAAATAATGTTGACTTATCTCATGCACATAGGGATAAATTGCATTTATCTGGACTGACCCACATAGATTGACGAATGACTTACCACCATAAAATGGGCAGCTTAAAATGGAGCAATTTATCACTAACCTTCCTCCAAATTGTTTTCTTCCAGTAGGGATAGTTAAATACAGCTTTTCTATGGGAGCCATGACCTCACGAGCAAGTACGATCTTACACATGGAACTGAACTTCTCCTAATGGACCACCCCAATTTCTCTCTCTTTTTTTTTTACACGTCAGCCCAACCAAACCTACAATCTTTCTTGCACTTTTAAGCTATACACATAGCAGCTCCACCTCACCCACTCACCCAAAACTGAGGTGTTATTGACTATACCATAAGATCATCCTTTTTTCATAGTACGCCTCGCGATCCCTCTGTTGGTCAATGTTTCTCCCCTTCTTTTCTTCGCTGTTTCCATTTCTCTTTCCTTCAGTTTCAGTTTGTTTCATTATTGCGCGTCGTCTTCATGGTTTTGCTTTTTGATAGGGATAATGTTAAGGGGCAGGCCATTTCGCGGGTAAGGGCCTGGCGAGCCTGTAGG